>CABFWO010004487.1:29741-63700 GCA_902155825.1 Timema genevievae
CCCGAAATTATTGGCTGGCTACGGCCTTGCAACAAACGTTGGGGACCTGTTTTAACTGTTGGCATTCAAATGGAATTCAACATACGACGCCGCTGTTCAACTATAAATTGATCGACTAAAATACTTGAATCACGTAAACGACGACCCTTAAATGTGACGACCTGCACAATGATCTGATTACTAAAACCTCAGTTTAAAGTGATTGTTTTTTTCTTACCTGAGGTTTTCATACTTGCTGGCACAACAAAACTGTCCGAATGACTGACCTCTTTGACTCGGGCAGACTTTACCACTCACGTGACCGCTACGGATCGATTTTACAAATTTAGCTCAGCTAGAATCACGAATGTCAAAACGACACCTATTAAACAAAATTACGCCATAGGTATCGTGAGACAGTTGTACCTTTTCACAGGGTCTTGTCCAGAAATTTATTTTGGGAGGTGTTATACATGCGAGGGCTTCTGGTGAATCCTCTTTTACCAATGAATCATTCTCAAAGTAATTTAAAACTTTTTTTGAAAACATTATATTGGGGTTGTAGGTGTTATGGACTTTAAAAGATATTAGTCTAGGTATTGAGTAGGAGTAAGAATATACATAAATAATCATCCAACTTTTGGGAAAGGGGGCTTTGAATCCTCTAAACATCCCCCTTCGTTACGGCCCTGAGCCTCTTCATGCCCTTTATATACTCGAGGGCTATACATTATTCTACATTCAAAGAATCAAATAATAACATTTTCAATACAGCTTTGGCCATTAAAAACATTATTTGAATGAATACATTTAAAAAAATCTTGTTGCTAAACTTAATAAATGCCACACTAAAGTAGAAATTTGAATCTGTTTTGTCATGGTATTGCGTGAATAAAAATGAAAAATACCTGAAAATCAGTCAAAGAACTTGGGGTATCTATCCCCTACCGCTCGCCTAAGACCACAATCACCTACAAGATACAATACAAGATACAATTTTTGAGCTATATCAGCATCGACGTATTATTTTAATCGACTACCCATTAAATATTTGAAATAATATTAAATATAAGTAAATGACTGTGAATTGTAAAAAAAAAAGTTCAATTTAAAGAAAATGCAGATAGTTGAGTTTACTAAGAAAATCTTTGCTTTGAGTAATATCTTCTCATTTTAAATACAGAGATGTTCTATTTAGATGTCAAATTATTAACAGTATTTTTGTAATAGTGTTAAGCGTATAACCCGAACGGGTAGTAAGACGTGGTGCTAAATAATTGTAATAGTGTGCGTTTAATTCTTTAAACTATATTTTACCCGTATCAATGCTCACTTGGTCTGAGTCTTCACTACTATGCTAGACTGCGTTTACGTCAACAAAGAGATTGAGGTTCGAATCCTGGTCAGGTGTACAGAGTTTTTTCCCCCCAACAGTTTCTCACTCTCCCTCCACGTAAATATAGGTACATTTCCTTTAAAACTCTACCTACCTCATACCTACTCCTTTAATGTGCTCAAAATATGTGTATAGCTAGAACTGGTATTAAGGCATGGTAAAAAATAATAAAATTTTCAAATTAATTAAAAAAACATTTATTGTGAAAATGGAGCCTATCAGCTGAAAGTGTGTAAATGCAAACATAAAATATAAATGAAGATTTTGATAGTTTACCTCTGAACACTTTCTTTGTACATAAACCTCGTTATATGTTTTTTATTTATATTTTCAACGACAACGACCCATCCTGCATATCCGCATTTAATTACGCTAATGTAGTAAAGAATGATGAAGGTATATTATAGAAGAATTGTATCTGCACTTGTGCTGAGGGAGAAGGGGGAAACTATCTGGTAAATACCACTCTGCCAGGATTCAAACCCTGATCTAATCATAGGAAAAGCCTACGAGATGAGCATGGACATTTTAATCCTTGCGCGCACTGATGCGAGTCTTTGCGTGCCCAACCTGAACTCTCCGCATTGATCTTAACGCGCGTGTCGTGCTCTTCAAAGTCTCCCTTGATCAATACACGGCTGTCGTACACCTTGAACATAGCAACGCTGGCGCTGGAATCACGACCAACGAGAAAGGAAGGGGCTTAGATGTCAACATCACTTGGAGACTATTATGAAGAGCAAACTTTTAAAACGTACCCGCCTCGGTGGCGTAGTTAACTAACGCGTCAGTCGTGTTGAGCTAGACCACCGAGGACGGGGAGATCAAGGTTCGAATCTCGGTCGGGTGAACTGGGGGTGGTTTTTCCTAAATGACCATTAGTGTAATTAGTACTTAAGCGTATAACCCGAACGGGTAGTAAGATGCGGTGCTAAATAATAATAATAATAATAATAATAATTTGGTTTTCTGGTAACACAGTTTGAATCTTGACTGGATGTAATGAAAATAGTATTTAGTTAAAAAAGCTTGCCACTTTTGGGGTAAATTAATTGTACATTTAGTTAAAAGTGAAACACACGTTGAATATTGGGGGTTGGAAAATTAAAGAGTAAGGCCCTTGGTCCACTGAGGAGATCAAAACCAAGTGATTAATTGCCTACGACCAAGAAACCAATCACCCAAACAACTTTTGCATGTAAACAATACTTGGCTGGTCCACCGAGGCGACTACCTCTCTAGAGCGCTGGGTGATACATCGCTGGAAACCAAACTGGATAATCATCAGCAGGTGCTCAGTTGCTTGCAGGTCATTGCAGCGTGGACTTGTGGAAAAAACCTACGCCGTATTTTATTTTAATTAATGCGAGCTTGAAATTATATCTTTTTCCGTTTTTTTTTTGCCATTTTTCTCTTATTGGTCACAAAATGCCACGGAAAATGACAAATATAAAACAGGTTCATTTATTTTTTTAGTTACGTTAAGGTATTTAATAAACACACTATTCCTAGATAATTAAAGCGTTAAAACTCATGAATTTATGTAAAATTTATATAGATACCGTGATTTTTCCCTAGATATTTAACTTATGAACTTATGTAAAAGCTATAAATTATTTCATCAAAATATATAGACGCTGTGATTTTCCCTAGATATTTAAAGCGTAATAACTTATGAGTTTTATTATAAAACAACTTATGAATTTTGTAAAAGTTATATGTTATTTCAGTTGCGAACATTAAATTATCTTTTAAATAAATTTATTTTTTGTTTAAGTGCTATTTTGATTTGTTTAAATGTTATTTATTATGTCAACAAAATGTAGTTTCCAACATAAAATGATTTTTAAAATAAATTTCTTTGTTATTTAAATGCTATTTTGTTTTTTGTTGGCATTTCTAATATTGATTCAAGGTACTCATAATTGTATTTTATATTACTTATGAATTTATGTAAAAGTTATATATTATTTCGTCAAAATATAGTTGCGTACATTAAATGATATTTAAAACAAATTTAAGATCCTCATAATTGTATTCAATATTACTTATGAATTAATGTAAGAGTTATATATTATATCGGTAAAATATAAATGAGAACCTTAAATGGTAGTATTTAAAATAAAGCTTCTTTTTATTGTTATAAGTGGCTCAAGGAATAAAACATTTGTTTCTAAAAAAGTTAAAAAAAAAATTTACTTTATCCTTGGGTCTCAATCTACCGGCACATCAGTTATAATTTATAAATAAATGTGTTAGATTTTGTGTGTGTGACACCTTATCTTAAACCAATATTAGTTAAAATTATTAACCAATATTAAGCGGTGAAACTGGTTGAAATGATAATATTAATAGTATTCTTGTTCCTCCTTTCTACTCATATCTTACAGCTCAAATAAATATTTTCTTGCTAAAAGCTGTAGTAATTACACATGTGTCATCATTAAAGATTAACATTTACCACTCTTCACTATTTAATATTTCATTCTGGCAATGTTGCCTCGTGTATATTGCCATATTCTTCCTGTCTTTGTTTCTCCAAGGATTTCCAACCAACATATTCTAGGGATTTAAAAAAATAATAATAATAACATTTTTTGGTAGTTATTTTATTGACAAACAGCAAGTGATTAATAAATATTATTTAAAACATTCATAGCATACAACAGAAACAACATAAAGTTTTTAAAAATGACATTCATTAATATTATTTAGGTCTTGTGAGCTGTAGAAGTAACTAAGTGGAGCTTGTCTCGTAAGGTTGGTTAAAGGGGTTGGAGTTCAAACACTGCTCTACTAAACTGAGGGTATTTTCATTACACTATTTCCAACTCTCCCTCCACACAAATGCGGGTACACTTACCCCTCATAAATACTTTCATTATTCCTACACCATTAGCGTAATTACATTATTGTATGAGTACTAATAATTACATTTATTAAATATGTATATGTACGTGTTATCACAAGATATTGAAAAAGTCATAATTACGAATTTTATTCACTAAGGGCCGGTACTATGGCTACGGGCTAAATATTGCTATCGGGAGGTTAAAGTTAGCAACCAGTTAAAGGTTATCAGCCACTTTAATATTTTACGCATTTTATGAACTGAATTTATCTTCTGGATAGCTATCTGTAGGATAAATATATTTTTATGTAGAAAATGCAAGTTTGGTACTGTTTTTACTGGTGCGCGCATACGTATAAGCCCAGACGCTACCGCTACAACCTAGCGAGGTGGGAGAACATTCAACATTTGTTAAATAATGGCGGCTAAACAAGTGCGAGGAAACGGCGTGACGTGGGCGCAGAAGCTAAGATGTCGTGCAAGTACTAATTTCGGTGTCTGCCAAAATGTGGTCAATAGTTTGATACAACGTTTACAAAATTCCATTTATTGTACTCAGATTTTTGATAATTTGTTCTTATATACATATAACTCTACAAATAGCTTGTAAGTTTATATAAAAGTGTGAATTAAATGTTCTAACTTTATATATAGTTAGAGCCCGGGCCTGTGTTTACTAAACACATGAACCAAGATTTTAACCTAAAAACAAATTATGATAGGCGAAACCTCATGAAAAACAACTCGTCACTATGGCAACAACCATTTTAACTTTCAGATAAAAGTTATCAGGTTCTTAAACCTCCTGATAAAAATGTGATGGATAGCTACATTATCTGGCAGATAAATGTTATCTTGCAGTCACAAGACGCACTTTTAACTTATCCACCAGATATAAATATTTATCTACCAGATTAATATTTATCCAGGAGTCATAAAACCGGCCCTAAATGGCGCAGAATTAAAGTGTTTAAGAAATGAATACAGGTGAATATAAGTTTGGCTTATCATCATAATTTAAATAGCGTTGAGCAAGATAACGTAAGTCGCGTTTTGCAAAGTAATAGGTTACTTTTTCCTTGAGTAGTAATTTACCGTCACAATTTATACATAAAAATGAATGTATGTCTTACTCTGTGTGTGTGTGTGTGTGTGTGTGTGCGTGCGTGTGCGTGCGTGTACGTGTGTGTAAACTTGCCACCTTAAACCAAATTTAGTTACGTTATAAACAGATATTTAAGCAGTGAAATAATAATAATAGTAATAATAATACTAGTAATAGTATACTTATTCATCTTTTATACTCATATTACTATTTATTCTACTTGCTAAAGCTATATTAACTACACGTGTGTAATCAATAAAGTTTAACATTTACCTGTCAGTGTTATTTAATATTTTATTCTGACAAAGTTCTCACGTGTATATTGCCATCACCTTTCTGTCTTTGAAACTCCAAAGAAATACGTTGCCTAGGGCAACAACGCAATTCATTGCGTGGTCACCCCAGGCAGAGCCGAGTAATTCTGCTATTGTAAAATAAGGATGTTAGGAATATTTTCAAAGTATTGTTCAACTTTCATTATAATAAAAGACGCGGCTTACAGATTCAACGTATCATACATATCACGGGGAATTAGGATATGAGCCATATGTACTTTTTATTTACCTGTAAGTTTAATAGTAATAAAATTATCTTGCTTAGCTCTACTATGGTGTAAAGTATAATATAGGGCCATAGGGGTCACCAGTCAAGGTCTCAGGGTAAACTGAATGTATCAATCAATAATAATTTAATATATTAATAAAACGAAGATTTTATTTGTCTGCCTGTCATGTAAATTGTACGATATCTACCGCACGTTGGGGGTTGAAATTTAAAAATTAGCCCCTGTTTACGAAGATGTGAACCTCCAAGCCTAACATTTTAAAATCGAAATTATTTATTTTTTAAATAAATTAAAAACTGGGTCACAATCAAAAAGGCCACAGGCAGCTCAGGGACTAACTTTAAAAGTAACCTTCCACATACAGTGCAATCATTAAACTAAAATATTGCTCCAGGGCAGCGCCGGGTACTTCAACTAAACTAGTGTGAAAGCGATTGCTACAAAGTTTCAACAAATTTTTAATCCATCATGGGGGAGTATTGTGTCAACAGCTTTGATTTAAACTTTATTTTGTTTTACTAGTTTCAAGGATCAACAAATAAATTAAACCATTTAAGTGTCGAGTCAGGGCATATTTTATTTTATTACCATAATATATTTTCAACAAAACTCTTTTCCAAATATAAACCTATACATGCAAAAATATGTTTTCCATGCTAAATGGTAAATTCCACGCCCAGTTCATGTTATAGGGCTATATAAGGAAAGACACTTCCCCCTTTTGGTATAGTACGTAGCATATATTATATAAAATATTATTTACTAAGTTTGCAAGCAAATAAAACAATACAACTCAATTCTCTTCTTTTTGAAACATTCCTTCTCTCTTATCTTTATCTTCTTCACTCATATATTTAGCTTCTTCTCTCATATGTTCATCTTCTTCGCTCATATATTTATTTTTTTCTCTCAAACGTTTAACTTCTTTTCTCATGTATTTATTTTCGTCATAGTCTTTGTACATGTCCACATTCTTGCCCAAATGCCAAACTTTCATATCGAGTAGTGATGAAACTAAACAGAACGCTGGAACATGTAGAAGACGTAAATCAATATTATGTTGACCAGCCTACTAAAACTAAAATTCAGCCCAGTGCCTGTGGAAACTTATTTGTGTAAGGAGGGGGGGGAGCTATTAAAGGGACTTGTCTTCCACCCCCTCCCCCACCCTTTATCCCTGATAAATGTTTCAAAGTTTTTTGTCCCTAAAAGCTATTTGGAGTGGACCTCCTTCCCAATTTTCAAAAAAATATATTATTTTTATAAGTTATTTGGAGTAGTTTTCCTCAGAAATTTTTTGGAATTTGGTTTCTTCTAGAACAGTGTCTCTCAAACTTGTGTTCATGGCACACTTTTCAATAATAAAGGCTTTTGAGGCATACTTGAAGGGATTAAAGAGCTGGCGCCTGTTTAAAAAGAGGAAGTTTTGCAAGTTGCTAATTTACTCCAGGAGGCAAGGATCACTTCTTCCCTCCCACCCCCAGTCTCTGGGTTCACTGTAGCTAATTTTGAGTTGTCCTTACCCAAATTTTGGAAATTAGACTCTGTAAAATCTATCTGGAGTAGTTTTCCCTCAGATTTTTGTTCAATTTTTAATGCTCCTTGAAGCTAGTTAAAGTAGTCCTCCTTAAGGAAATTTTTGAAACTGGGCTGCATTTAGAAGCTACTTTAAATATTCCTTACCTAGTGTTTTTTAAAGAATTTAGATTTCCAAAAGTTATTTGAAAAATCTTCCCCAGAATTTTTTTTTTAGTTTCGGATGCTTCTAGAAGCCATTTAGAGTAGATTGCTCCTAGCCTGTACTTTTCTAAAAAAATTCTATGCCTCTGGGGGGAAATTTTATCCAGGGGTTGGGCAAATTTTTTCCAGGTGTCAATTCCCTCCTATCCTCCCGGTTCCACAGCCACTGGTTTAGTGCATTACTTTCATGTAATTCCACAATTTTGCCTCACCGTTTTATGGTTAAGGATGTTTAAAGTGCATTATGAATAACCATTTACGTCATGAAGCCAAAGTACACTAGGAAAGTAGCGGAAATAATTGCAAGTTACTATAGTACTTGATTTATATTTAATAAATTGAAGACAAAGTGCTAAAAGTCCCCAACGATTCATACTAGCGCAACGGTTACCACCTTAGAAATTGAATAACATCTTACAATTGTCCACCCTTAGTTTATAAATAGTCAGGCCTGCCAAAATATATGTATATCCAAACTGTGAACCATAAAATTTTATACAAAAAATAGATAATTTTCCTTTTTCTTAGATAAAGAATCACCGCCACAAATCTGCCTTCTAAAAGCTAGTGTCCATTAATATTTCCACACCACACTGGAACTAATAGAGGTTCACCTGAGTCAAACAATACCTTTTTTCAATAATGTTTGAATTTACTCCTATTTAATTTATTCATATTTTCGTACAAGTGAATCTGTGACCAATCAGGATAAGGTGGTCATACAGTGTGAAAGGGATGTTGAGTTTGATTGCCATGTGGACATTAAAATTAGCATTGCCAAATGTGAACTGACTGAATTAGTTTGAAGAAATGGTTTGTGGTGATTACATCAATGACGAGGATTCAAACTATGAAATTTATATAAGCTGATCTATGACCCAAATTTAATAAAATATAAATATAATTTCTGGAGATAAGTGTATTGTGTCAATAAATACACCAGCACCTAGAAGAATGGATGATAAAGAAATCATCATGATCGTAAAGTGTTTACAGCTTGTGACCGGGTCAGTTTAGTAGAATTCCTCCATTTCCCTCTATCATTCCTTCATTTTTCCTTCTTTAATCGCTTTCATTCTTCTCCTCTCACTTACACACGTTCTGCCATCTGCTCCTCCCATCTCTTTCTTAGTCTCCCTTGCGGTCTTTTCCCTACATACTTAATCTTCATCATTCTCTGTGATATTCTATCCTTTTCCATACTCATCCCATGACCATAACTTATCAGCCTTAGTTCCTATACTTTTCGTGTACTCCATGTACCCCCATTCTTTCATGGATAACTTCATTCCTGATACAGAAATAATTTCTATAAATCCAGAGATAATACCATAAAGCAAATGCTAAAAAAAAGTCCGTGCTTTTTAAATATCATGCCTTGTGAATAGTATTGATGAATTTCTCATACTTTGCATATACTTTAATTTGGAGCGTTACTCTTGTATTTAAGAAAATTATAAATTTGTCTATTTTATATAAAATATACAGCTTAAATGTTAGATTCCACATTTATGTATGTATACATGTATGTATGTTTGTATGCATGTATGTATATGTATGTATGTATGTATGTATGTATGTATGTATGTATGTATGTATGTATGTATGTATGTATGTATGTATGTATGTAGTGTGTGTATGTATGTGTGTATGTATGTGTGTATATGTGTATGTATGTATGTTAGATGGAAAAACAGTGCGTTTAATCAATCGAAATCGTTTTCACAGAAAATAGTTTTCAGAACTGAAAACACTTGTGCAAATAATTATTAATCTCATTTAATTCTACTCACCTGCCAATACCGAGAAAAAGCGAATTCTGAAACTGTCTTTATTGTAGAGCCAGCAGTTGCCCTTAGCACCGCAAGAACGATCCCAAACCAAACATGTAGAGTCTAAAACATATATGCACACTTTATCATATTAAAATACCAAGCGCTTCATGAGAAACTAACATCAATCCAATCAGTGGATATAGAACAGGGAAGAGGCTGGGTACATGATTACATTGTAGTCACCAAAATTTGGATTCATAATTATGTTTACAATGATATATGTACCCATCCAAATTATAAGATAACACTTATTTCTTTAGTTTAGAAAGCAAAATATATATTTCTGTATGAGTATATTGTGGTCTATGAAAAATAAATAAAATTTAATTTTTATAGAATGTTTTTAACTACTATGAAAACATCCAGTAAAAATCCTCTAGATTTACCAAATGTTAAACAATTTGCTGGGACAATGCCCTTGTACAATCCTTTCTTACCAAGTTTATCCAAACATCCATACAATGTCAGGGAATTATTCACACTTGTAACCACCATCACCAAAACAAAATTTTTCCGGCACCTCTAAATTCAATCTACGTTAAGTTTACGACGTACACAGATTTGAGCTACGTGGATTCTTAGATACGTGGTTACGATGACTTAAATTACGTCTATTCACACCATCTATCAAACAACACTTCAAACATAATATATTACGTTCCTGGTTAGCTTAAGCGCAGCTGATAGTATCATCGCCATCTTGTTCGATTTTTTTATATTTTACCTTTAAGGAATAAAACTTAATTTCCTCAAAGTTTAATTTTCATAATCAATAACTATTTAGCACTAACTATCTTTTAAAACGAACATTATGTCATAAATACATCGTATATAAGCACCATTTAACTTACGCCTTTTTTCCAACTTTTGTGGAAACTTTTGGAAAAAAAATCAAACGCGTAAGTCGATGACTTAATATAATTTATCTTAGCCTGGTGAGGTTGATTGACTATCCAGACTAACTGATCCAAAGGAAAATTGCTAAAGATGACAAATAAAACCTATTTTATTACTAATTGTTAGTTAAGTACTTGATGCAACAAGAATTACATAAATACCTAGACAATATGCCTCTCTTGCCCGTGAGGCTAAACACGGAAATTTCGGGGCTTGGCAGTGGCAAAACAGCATTTGTTTATGAGCTGACAAGTTGTTTATACCATTTGACCTTTGTGTATGTATATAAGCCTATGTAAAATTTATTTATCTAAATTTATCACAGCGTTTTTATTACCTGTTCAGGTTATACTCATATGTATTCATTTATGCTAGTAAACTATGGATGAGAAAGGTTGAATTTAGAGGAAGTGTACCTTCATTTGCTTGTAGGGAGAGTGGAAAATAATTTAGGAAATCCCACCCTAAGTACGCCCGACTGGGATACGAACTCCAACCTCCCTGTTATCGGCAGTAGAATTTATTGTGAGACTGAACACCTTAGAGTTTAGTTAGACTATGACCTTTATATTCATAGATTTAAGGAGTATATTTCTGATCGCGGCTGTGCAGTAGGTCATACGCGAGGCGATCATTGGAAACATCGTATTAGGGGACAAGAAGACTTACGTTTCCACCTGTGAGATCCATGAACAATTGTAAAAAAAAAAATTATACATCCCTTGCAACTAACAAAAAATGTAACGCTCAATTTTGTCACCTCTTAGTTTCTGAGTTGTTGGCGTCTCCCCTGCTGTCAAGAAATATAAAAATCAGAATATACAAAGCTATAATTTGACTGGTTGGATGAAACGTGGTTTCTTACCTTAAATGACGAAAATAAATTTAGGGTTTTCGTAAACAAGGCCGCCTAGGAAGATATTTTATCTAAAAATGGATGAAAATTGAAAATAGTGGGGAGTGTAGGAGGATACATAATGATGAGATGCATACCATTTACTCATCACCAGACATTGTTAGGGTGATAAAATCTCCTAGGTTATAGTAGGCAGGTCATGAAGCGCGAAATGGAGTATCTAGAACCGAGTTCCAGGTATTGAATGGCAAACCCAATGGGAAAAGACCACTGGGATGGACCTGAGAGAGATAGGGTGTAATGAGATAGACTGGATAGAATTAACTTAAGATAGGGATAGGTGGCGTAATTTTGTGAGTACGGTAATGAAATTTCGAGTTCCTGATGCCATATAGTAAGTAAGTTAGTTAGTTTCTGAGGGTAGGCGTACGTAAAATTTCTTAAAATTAGTTAAGTATTTTATCACATATGAGGGAAGAAACATTTGTATTAAAGGACTTACAATTCAAATCTACAGGTAATAATAACTGTCCAATTATTAATGAAATCTTTAATAAAGTAACATAATATCCAGCTGCCGACCACATTGTTTACATTTTACTAATATTTACAACTTTTTCATGTTGGCTTTCTAATTGTATTTATTTATTAATTTTCTCTAAGCTTGATAACGAAACAATTTAACAATTATATTAAAATATCGATAAATAAAATAAAGGAAAATATTTACTAGCTTGATTAGATTTTTCTGGAATGATATACTTTGTTTAGGTGTCTTTCGCCATTAGTAAACTTTAACCTCAACATACTAGTTTGACAGCGCTGTCAGAATCTTACCACCATGTGTTGTGTCAACCGAACCCACCATTAACTTGCGTTAGTGATCGCATCAGCAATGGAGGTAATAATTTATAGATTGCGACGTGTGTTAATTTAATATAAATATGTGCGGGGGTGGTATTGTGCTGTGCTTGTGCTGTAATGAAAGCATCTTGCTCATGTTTACAGATTAATCATTCAACAAAAATTATGATTTGTATTGAACTGCAGTAATATCACTTGGGAACATCAGGGGTGGATGTAGCTATGGGTAATGCCTTCGTAAGTAGACCCTATAGTGTGTACGGAGCTACTACAGTAGCCCCATGGTTTCTTTGGTGCTGACTGACAGATGACGGCTGATTTCTGACAGTCAACATTTAGGTATATACCTACATTTTGACTGTCAGAAGTGACAGCTGCTAAACACATGTTTTTTGCAGATCATATGGTTTGGCGTAGGGATACATAATTTGGTCTGGTAGCTTTTCAAAGCCGTCAGCTGTCAGCTGTGAGCTGTTAGTCAGCACCAAAGAAGCCATGGGGCTACTGTAGTTGTGCCTACCAGTGCACAACTCACCAGCCGTATTAACCATTGGTAGAACATAGCCTGAGAAACCAAAAGCAGTATTTCTAAAGTTTTGAGAACGACTCTATGAGGTAAGAGAATATGAACATCCATTTAGGCAATAATTGTATTCAGTATCGACGACAAATGTAAAAGTAGTTAAATTTGTGAACAAAAACCGTAAAAATATTGAAATTTAACAGTGTGAACTTTGTCATAATTAATTAATGCTCAGTCACCATGTATGGATCAGATGAAAATAAAGATTTCTCAGTTTAAATTGTGAATTCCCTTAAGGAGTACAAATAAATACCTATAGTCAGTGGTGGTTCGTGACTTTTTTTCATGGGAGGGCACAAAATTGAAAATAAATAATAATTAATGAAAATATAAAGTCACCTTTTATTTATTATATTTTGTAATGTAAGTCCATCCTCCTTTCCTGGATATTTGAGAATACCTCAATAACTTTGTTGTTGAAATCAGAAATTGAATTAATAAATTTATTTTCGACCGACAGAACTGCTAAACCATTTAGTCTGTTTTCCGTCATTGTACTCCTCAAGAAAGTGTTAATCCGTTTGAAGGTAGAAAAAAACCCTTTCACATTCACTTGTTGACATTGGTGTAGTGCAAATAATGTCCAATAGTTTGAAACTTTCAGGTAAAATCTCACTCAGGCTATTTTGTGAAATAAACACTAATAAAGCCCACCCTTAACTTCGCACATATCATCACGATTGTAGATTACATTCAATTCACTCTTTAACAGTTTCGCTAATCACATTTTGAGGAAAATATTTTTGATAGTTTAAAAAAATCAATAATTTTGATGCATTTATGTGACTTTTAAAATCAAATCTATCCTTAATTTGGGTTAGAATAGTGTCACAAACTTCTTTTGCAGCAGTATTTCTACTATCTCCACCGGTGGATGAAGTTTTCTTTCTTTTTTCCTCAGGTTCTTCAACCTCGTCGGTACCATTTCTAATTTTTTAAATTTGTATCTCAAATTGTTCTATAGCGTTCTCCAAAATATAAGTTATCAATACCACGCACTTGAGTTTGATTAAAAAAGTCCACGTGTGGCATAATTAAATGAAATTGTTTCAGCCAATACATGAATTCTGAAATATTTAAGTGGTTCAGTAGGCCACTTGCTTCATTTAGTGTTTTCGAATCTACTTCATCAGAGTCTATGATTTTTTTAAAGCATTCCTTAAATGAATCTTTGTAGTCGAATAAAGTATTGACTGTTTTGCTTTTAAAATTCCAGCGAGTTGGAACCGCTTGTGGTAATATTTTCTTAACAGTTTCTTCAAGAAAAATTCATCAATAACAAACTGTTATTACTATTACAAGGCATTTCAAACATGAATACAGAAGCTAGTTTTCGTCTGCTTTGTATACTGCCGTTTTATTGGTTAGGACTTCTCCTCGCATTTTCATTGGCTAATTCAAGGACCATTCTCTATTCTCAAGTCCGTGCATAACGCATACAAAAATGTATCAATTATGAACGCATTATTGAAAATAGTGTGTTTAAGCTTCTTGTGCATTATGTGCTACACATTATTCGCTATTAGTTATACGTTATGCATGAATAAAAAACCAGCTTTAAAGGTTTTTTTTAAAGGTGCTGTAAGATTGAAGAACTTCTAGTCAATATTTCCTTCTTTGTTGCACCCTTATTTCACATTATTTCCCTATGCAATGTTAAAGTAACCAAGGAGTATTTTATTTAATTATGATTTATGTGGGTTTGTGTAAGTGAAATGTTGTGCATGCAGCAAACAGATAGAATGTGATTGACTTACCTATAACTGCACCAAATATGATAGGTCCTGGAATTTGACCGAGGAGACTATATAGAACTAGGCCTAATCCTTGAGCAAAGTCCTTGTCTTTCTTCAAAACTATCCTGAATAGATCAAAAACATTGATTAGAAATGTAGCACTTATCTAATTATCTGAATGATATGTGACTCAATAATATACCATTATATTTGTCTTTTCAATTGCGACACGTTTTTATGCCCATCCGAAATATACTAACAAGGTAGGAATGAAGAATATTTCAATCTTAAAGGAAATGCACCCACATTGTGGGAAAAATTTAGGGAATACAACCATCAGTTTACATGGCCTAAATTAAAACCCCCCAACCTCTATATCACCAACAAACCATGTGTCCACCCCTGTGAGTCAGCCTTGTAGAGGACCATGCTATTTGAATCAACTAAAAGCTCGGGTGACCTGGTATAAATTATTATAATTAGCACCGCGTCTTACTACCCGTTCGGGTTGTACGCACTTACGCTAATGTGTATTGGTAGGGTGATTGTGAGATGAAATGGAGGACCTACAGTTTAACGTGGAATCCGAACCACGGTGGAGGCCTGGCATTCCTCACATTCACAAGTTGTGATTAATACACGTCTTGTCAGAGGTGAAGGAAGGGTTTGGCAATCAGATAAATTTGTGCCGGGACCTAGGATTGAACCCCGGACCCCCAGTACAGAAATCTGACACCTTACCCCTAGACCACCAGGTCACCGACACCTGGTATAAACTCTTGTATACTAGGCGAGGAGGGTAACAAATAGTCTGACACTTTTCCGCAAAAATCTGTTTGTATATTGTGTGGACGATTGTATTGATAAGTGAAAAAGTAGTTCCGGGAGGTTAAACTGCTTTTCTAAGAGGAAAATTGTTGGGTTAGGCTGCTGTGGCTAGACATCGGCGTCTTATCAGATATTTCTGGTTCAACTCTTGGTTATGACGATATTGATTGGCTTATTATAAACCATAGAAATAAGTAGTGACACCTAAATGTGTTTTTAGTGTTCACGAACTTTTACTAACACACTAATTTGAATATCAAAATATTATTAAAGATCATTGTAGCATTTTTAAAATGTATTTTACACATGGGAAATGAAAACAAGATGGGTTATTTTAGATAAATTCACTACTTAGCATTAAATATGTGAATAATGGTAAATTACATAGATTTTAATTTGGTTTAACAAAATAAAATTTTAATAAACGGCAGATGGTGTCAGCCTTTACATTTTTTTTTGCCTGAAATCTCGCCCCCCACCCACCTACCCACCCACCCACCAATACTAACTGCACTATTACACTTTTTTCCTTCATTTTCTTATAACCAAACAAAGTACCTATTCTAGAAAATGCATTTCCCTCAATCAAAAATCATTGATAAAGATGTAAAATGTGTGTTTGATCTGGCTTTTATGACATTCATTCTGTGACTAGTAGCAACCAGGCGTGGGTTCAGGGGGTGGGGGGTGGGGGTCAAAGGGTCAGTTGACCCTCCTGTAAAATTTAGAAAATTAATATAAAAAACAAAATGAAAGTTCAAATTTTAGAAAGAAAATACAACACAGCTATATTTTATACAATTTTTAATCTTTTTACTCGCAGACACCTCTAAAGCTGTGTCCACACGTGCGTTATTCGTCCATGTTTAATAAATGTTCGATATGACTCACGCAAGTGTGGAAAAAAAATATTCGTTTTCATGTAAGAATATGTGTCGTGCGAAGACTACTCATAGCTTTTAGAGTGAAACATTTTTCAAAAAATTGTTTGAAGGAGGGACACTTAAAATAGTTTATAAAAGCGATCTGATTTTTAAAAATTTGAGAGGATGACCGTGGTTTAAAGCATACGTAAGATCAAATATGAATGAGAAACTATTATTAAATGGCTTTAAACAGAAATCTAACATCGTAAGTAACTATGTTATTTATGATTATGACCCCCCCCTAAGGAAATGATCTGTATCCGCCCCTGGTAGCAACGATTTTAAATTCAAGAATTGAGTAGATAATTTTTTATCAATTTTTGCCAGAAAAATCACTTTACTCACTGACTTTTAATATCAGAGTAGAACTTTTTATTTAGCGAAAACCATTAATTTTATTTGCCACAAATCAGGGCCTCGACTAATTGGTCCTCTATATTAATAATAATTAAGCTAGGATGGAAGTAAAAGTAAGACAAGGCCAGTAATTTTGCCGTTTTTATAGCAAAACTATTTTGTTGGACCCAATCAATAAAATAGTGATTCAGTAAGCCAACGTTTAGTCTAATTTTCTACACACAGTAATATAAACACTAATTAAATATTTTTCATGAGTATTTTGGAATTTTATGAGAGTGAATTAGGGGGTTTAAATATAAATAGTTAATAAGAGTTAATTCCCGGTTTTAAATAGTAAATAAAATTGATAATAATTAAGAAGGATATTAATGTAAATTAGAAAAGAACTAAACATCTTATAGTACAAGATGACGGGTCTAGAAAACCATGAAAATAAAATAAATTTCCCCCTCTTCCATCTGACTATTGGCTCCCTTTAACCACTAACCTCTCCCCCCTCCCTAAGAGGGATTCACACATGAAAAACTAAAGGACAAGCTAAAACGCTACGCTGGTTAACAAATCTAAAATAGGATGTAATGTTAGTTGACATTTCGGAAAGAGGGGGAATCCCAGTCTCCCTAAATATCCCCTCCCTCTATCTGAAAACTTCCTTGTAATAATTTTAGAGGTAATATTACAATATATTACTCCATATTAACATATTTTATTTTCTCATCTGATGCATTGATTGAAAAGATGCATTTTAATTAAATGTAATATTAGTGGACATTTCTAGGGAGTGGTCCGCGTCCTCTTTTGCTACACAGTTGACCCTAATGCCGGGATCACTATCAACTTAACGTTAACTTAAGTTAACTTAACGTAACTTAACGTAAAGGACCTCCTCGTGTGTTTAAATGGAAGCGATCAGGATGCAGTTAACTTAACGTTGACTTGCAGCTAACTTAACGTAATAGATGTCCTGGGAGGTCTTTTACTTTAAGTGAACGTTACTTGAAGGGTATCACGTGATTTAGCCAACCAATCATTATGCAAGTGACGTCAACAGGGCTATTTAGTAATTCATTTGTTGGTTTTATGACCAATGTTTACTCTTTAGCGTAGGTTCTAGTGATCAGACATTGAAACAAAATAATTAAACTAAAATAGGAAAGCTAAATTTATCAAAAAAGTTTTATAATATATATTTATTATATCGATTGAAAACTGTAAACACTCACAGATCATCACTGTGCAAATAGTACAAATCATAGATCATAATCGAGAATTAAGATGTTTGGCTCGAGTTGTTACGTTAAGTTATGTGAATCGTGATCACACATACGTTAAGTTAACTTTAAGTGAACGTTACGTTAAGTTAACGTTAAGTTGATCGTGATCCCCGCATAAAAGAAAGAAAACAAAACATGCACAAGAAAATACCTGAAGGTAATGAGGAGATTTCCAATCCTTCCTAAGCCATATATAAATTGATAGATTATGTGTGCGGTTGCGTACATGATGAATTCTTTATAGCAATCAGTGGCGCACACACCCGACACGATTGTGTTGTTTTCACCTCCTGGTAGATCAGTTGTATTCACACAGGAACAACCAGAGTATATCTAGACATTATTATTATTATTATTATTAGCACCACGTCTTACTACCCGTTCGGGTTATACGCACTTACGCTAATGTGTAATGGTAGGGTGATTGTGAGATGAAATTGAGGACCTACAGTTTAACGTGGAATCCGAACCATGGTGGAGGCCTGGCATTCCACACATTCACAAGTTGTGATTAATACACGTCTTGTCAGAGGTGAAGGAAGGGTTTGGCAATCAGATAAATCTGTGCCGGGACCGAGTATTGAACCCCGGACCCTCAACACAGAAGTCTGACACCTTACCCCTTGACCACCAGGTCACCAATGTTGTAAAGAATGGCTGGACAACACCTCCCTCAGCCTATCTCCTACATAACCTGATCAATAACTCTTTCAACATAGCTCTAATGTTCATACAAACAAATAGCTGTAAACTAAAACTCTCCAGTAACTAGATTACTAACTATAACTACTAATAACTAACTATTTTTATTAAGATACATATTATTTCTATTGATACCTACTGTAACATTTTAAACCCATGTACATATTTATTGTGAATTTTTGTTTTATGTTTGGTTTTATTAAAATTTGTTAATCAAAATTGTGTTTTTTTTCTTTGCAAGTAATCTTTTTATTATTATAATTATTAAATTTGTAATTAAAGAAGCCTTATAAAAATCAATCTAACCCCTCCTAACCCCTCTCAGACAACAGGCCCTGGATCCAACCTTGATCTTAGCTTGATTGAACATACAGAAACACTCGACGGATAAGCACGCGGATTGAATGTTAGGCTAATCTATCCTAGGGAAGGTCGGGGTTGGAATCCAGGTTGGTCAGGTGTATCGAGGTTTTTCCTATGCTAATGCGAGTACCTTTACTCTAAACTATACCTTTTCTCATTTCTACCTTATTAATGTAATGCCGATATACCTGACGGGTAGTAAGACGCGAAGAAAATAAACACTAAGTATATTTTTTCACATTCCATGTCTCACTCACCATCCGTGAGGTATATCCACACTAATCAGGTAGAAACGAGAAAATAGAGTTCTTAGGAAATAAACTGACATTAGCGTGGAAGGAAAGTAGTAAACAATTGGGGAGATGGACCCTGAAACCATCCAGCAGGGAATTGAATTCAGACTCCCCCATCCCCCAATCACTGATAAATCAGACTATGTGAGGTTGACGCCTTAACACGCGTGCTCACCGATGCGGGTTGCAGTATATTAAATTATCAAACGGTTAATGACAACATGTTTATTTAAAATTGGTATTCCTTAACTCAATTATACCTGTAATTTCATACAAAATCATGTGTAAGTTGTTATGTATCTCGAAATCCCACTAACTTAATAATCCCTCTAAAATATATTTTATTTCAAAGATGAGGAAATCCCCCAAAATCCAGTATATACCAAGAATTTAAAATAAATACTTACCATCGTTAACAGTTTAAGGTTGATTTTGAACATAATTTTGTTTTTAGGTAGTATGAATTTTAAAATACTCCAATAAGCTACTAGTCTTTTCATTGAGGAATAAAAAACTTAATAATCAATAATACTTTAAGGGTGGTAAGGAGGGGCGTACTCACCCTACGGCCCGAAACTATGAAATTAAGCTCTCAGAATATATTTCAATAAACAATTTTGTTTGCATTGTATAGACTTTTCTGAGAATTATTGCTTTTTTTAAATTATTTTTATATTAACATTTAACATTATTTTAAAAATCATTCAAAAAAAATAGCACGCTGGCGCAGCAATGATTATTAAAAGGTGCGCTTCGACCAAAATGAATAGAATTCATTTTCACATTTATTGTCTAAGAATTAATTTGAAACTGATTTAAAATAAATAACTAGTCATATCAATGCAATTTCATACTGTTTATTTTGAAATGTATTATACTATTGTTTTATATCATAATACAATATGGCCAAGATTAAATATTTAGCTATGAAACGTGATTCTCTTTATTTAATTTTTTTTTTACTATTTATAGTTTTTTATTTGTAGTCAACACTAATCCATACACTTCTGCCAAGTCGATTTTCTTTAATTTATTATATAGATACATTATATTAAGGAAAAAATAGACCATTATCACTTAAAATTAAATTAATTTTACCTTAGTTGAGTCTCGCACAGTCTTTGACGTACATCCGGCATGGCAAGGAGAATAGTAAGTGATGTTTTTAGGTGTGAAACAGACAGGTTCGAACTTGGAATCGCCACAATCGCACAAACTATTGCAGTCACTTGTTATGCTTACACTACGACCAAAACAAATTTAACTTTAAAATATGTACTTACAAATAAACTACTTAAAAAAATACAAATTGATTTTATCTTTATAGCAGAATCTAAAACTTAAATCATTTATGAAAACATTGTCCATGTAATCGTGGATATTAAATTTGAAAACAAATATTTGGTTGAGGGTGAACTATTGAGATATTTCCCTAGAAAAATACGTGAAAAACAAGATATCAATCTGTATAAATAATTAATAATATTTATATTATTATTTGAAAATTAAAATATAATCACTTATCGAAAAATTGAACATGCCTTATGAAGAAATTAATGGTAAGTTCCAAAATAGAGCTCTCATTCAAGTAAGTATGAAATGAGTCATCTATGTAAATCAAATTAATTTAATTCCTTGGAAAATATAGTATATTTAAAATTTCTCAGCCGAGTTTGTGTGGTATTTTAAAGCCCATATAAAATATATTTATCTCTCATGGTGAAATTGGTGTATGAATTAAAAAGCTAAATATTGATGTTGCTTATCTTCCCTTAAAAATATTAAATTATATTTTTAATGATTAAAAAAATGGGAATTTACTTATTTTAAAGACTTTTAACCTAGATTTTGCAATTATAATATTAAAGTAAATAGTTTTAAATATATATACGGGCTATTTAAGGAAGAATATAATATCTTGGGAGGTTGTAGTATTGAATATTCTGAGTAGAAAAGTGTTCACATAAACATGTGTCCAATTCTCAATGGATGCGGGGATACAACTGTTTGAAACTGGTGCGTACAGCTCCAATGAGCGCACAGCTCTCTTAATCAGATGATTAGAGCACAGCTCTCTGAATCAGCTGTGACCAAGAATCAGTTATAGCCCGCTGTTTGGTGTTAGAAGTGTTTTTAAGAATAGCGCACATCTTGACACATGCTGAATATGCTGATACTATGTTCGTTTACGGTTGTTTGTAATATAAGTGCCGTTGCTGCATAAAGAGAATGCCTCCAACGGTTTCCTAACCTCAGAGTACCTGTGCCAGGAGTGTTTACGACACATTACGTGAGACTGGTACATCCCCAGATCTCCTATTTCTGACGAACGTGCAAATGAACAAGGCGCGGTTGAAGTAGAAGACATTATTTGGTTGGTAGAACGTAGTCCTACTACAAGCACACGAAGAATTCATACACTCAGTGATGTTACACATAAAAGAATATGGAAAACGTTACGTCAACACGGCTTTAATATTCAGCGGGTGCAACACCTTCAACCAGGAGATGGAACCATTCGAATGTATTTTTGTTGTTGGGTAAATGCTAATCACAGATTAAATTCAATAACACTCTTTAGCGATGAAGCTGCTTTCAGTCGTGATAGCATAAACAATACTCGCTACTCACATTGATCATCCGACAAAAAATCTAAATGCCACAAATTTTCAACGTCGTTTATCTGTAAAAGTGTGGTGTGGTATGATTTACAATCAGGTGATTGATTGGGCCTGTTGAGTTAAGAACTCATCTTACAGGGCCCATCTATCTATAATTTGTGCAAAACAATCTTTCACTACTATTGGAGGCTACAAGGATTGGTTACGGAGCTTCTGCATCTTACAATCGTCAGGTGACACAAGATCTAAACCTAGCTTTCCCTGAACGATGGATCGGCCGTATTGTTCTTGTTCATTGGTCACCAAGGTCTCCACACCTCACCACCTTAGATTATGGTTGGTGGGGATGGATGAAAAGACAAGTACACAAAGGAAAGGTAAATACAATAGATGAATTACTCGCTCGCGTTAAGGGTAGTGCTTCTCTGATAAAAGAACACCAAGACGATCTCAGAAGAACAACACATATTATTACTACGAGAGTTACAAAGTTCATTGGGGTTGGCGGTGGTGTTTTCAAACATTTATTGTGAACTGTAAATTGTTTGTCAAATATTTGTGTTTTATATAATCATTCAAACAGTCAATAAACACATGCAAGTCATTTATCATTCCTCAATACATCTAATAATAGCTCTTTATGTGCCAGTTTCAAACAGCTGTAATTCTGCAGCCATTGAGAACTGTACATGTGTTTATATGAACTATTTTACTCAGAATAGTGAATTATACAACTTCCCAAAATATTTTATATTCCTTCTGAAACATTCTGTATACAGACTTTCTCAAATAAACAGTAATTTTTTAACACGGTCCCAACATGACACATGACAGATAATTGAGGTGTGTTTTGGTGGTTTTGAAGCTTCAGAGTTGCCACTATCCCTATATTAGGAAATCAAAAATGTTTACTAAACATTATAGTTTCATTTAAATATTATTATTAGGTGATCTGTCTTAAGACAGGTCCATTCCTTTTGTCAGTGAAACTCAGACCTCCAATGCACCCTGTCCTCTGCCCCCTCCCTCAGCTCCCAGAATTTTCTTATTTCCTTCAAGTCATCCAATATTTGAATCCTCCTTCCCAAGCTCCTTTTTCCCTCAATTTGTCTCCTACGACGTCGTGAAGAAGAAAGTTACTCTTAAGGATGTGTTCGGTCCAGTTTGCTTTGTACCGAATAATCACATCAAAAATGGTTCTCTTCTCATTCACTCTTCTTAATCTTTTTCCTTATTTAAGTATATTTAAAAATAAATATACATTATAATTATATTAACTACAATATCCACGCTTCATACCCATATAATATTTTGTTGTTATTGGGTAGAGTACAGCAATTTTAAACAATTTTTCAATCAGGTATATACATTTCCCTTGATGTTAAAAACCTATTTAGATAATTAAATGAATGTTATTTTATACAGGCTACCTTTGAATGGGCATGCCAAAATGAAATTGGTGGCAGATGGTGCTGTGACAACTATATTGGTATAAGAAACCCAAGGTTATCGAAGTACCCATAAGGTGCTATGGAACTTCAAACATTTGAAGTGTTGCCTGAAGTCTAGGCAACTTTTCTGGCATGACAGTGGTGCTACCGCTAGACGGTGGTGGTATTGGCACTATTGAAACGTCTTACCTTGTCCAACCAAAGGTCACATGGTTACTGCGAATTTGCTCTATCACACAGGCAACAGGTTCTTAGCGGAACAAAGATAGAAGATTGCACACTCAGGGAGCTAGCAGATATGCACCTTGTTTACGGGAAAGGTCATTTTAGGCCCGGTTCATACATCCGTTTTTTTTAACGTGAGCTTCCACTGCGGTGCCGGAATTACGGTTTGGGATACTATAATATATATGGAGCGGTGTACACATACCTCCGGTCACGTTGCGGTACCGCACGTCCATCTTGCGTGCATATTGATCCGCAGTTTCACATAGCGCCGCAACGGTACCGCATACGCAGCTCCGGTCTCTCAGTACCTTATTTCGAGAAAAAAAAATTAACCTAACTATTTTCTAATTTTTATTAATTGGATTGAATACAAGATGGCGATGATGGCGGCAGAATGAATACTGTGCGCCATTTCCCCGCAGTGTGTGTATTGTTTTGTCCAGCCCCGATACGGAACCGCAGCAACACCGTACGTTAAAAAATAACGGATGTGTGCATCGGGCCTTAAAGCCCCTGCAGCGGAACGTCTTCACCGTCAGCGTAGCCCGAGCCTAAGCAAATTTATGTCTGTTGATCCCTAAGCCAGAAAAGTCGCTTAAACTTCAGGCAACGCATGAAATATTTGAAGTTTCATAGCGCCTTATAGGAACATCGCTGAACATGGGTGCCTCATACCAACATATATATATAGGCCTATATATAATTATAAAATTAAGTTTGATATTTTTTTAAATCTCCCAATTAAAAGTGATGTACAGTACATTGTGTCTAATTTATGGATTGTAATTTTATAAGCTTTCATAGTAATTATTACTTACGATAGTTTTGCTCACGCAATTTTAAAAATATTAAGTGCCGCTTCGGTGGCCACATGGTCTAAGGCACTACTGTCGCAGTAGACTAGACCACGGAGGACGGGGTGATCAAGGTTCAAATCTCAGTTGGGTGGGCTGAGGATGGTTTTTACAAAGTGGTTTTCCACTCTCTCTCCACGCAAATGTTGGCACATTAACATTTACTATAAACATAGCCTTCCTAATTCCTAAAGCCTAGCGTAACTAATACATAAGTGTGTAGCCCGAACGTGTAGTAAGCCTAGGTGCTATAAAAAATTTATAAATATATATTAAGTTAATAAAACAAATGTATTTTGCAACTTACTTTTTACTTGTCCAATCAATATCTTGAAAGTTTCCATTCGGACATTTTATTGACTGTAGAAATAATATAAATGCTATTGCAAATAAACTTTCAAAAACATTGTAGCCCAAGACGTATTTAGCCCTAGGTTTAAATTTTGACAAAACAAATCCAGATATTATAAGACCGCTGACTGTGCTTATCAAATATGGCAACGCTGAAATAAAAAAATATATATATTTACCATAGTTATTAATAACACTAAATTAATATTAGTCATTCTATAATTGGAATTAATGAGTGAAAATTTAACTGTAATGGATACCACTTTATTGAAATTTATTACAATAAATAAAAAATAGTTTAGAAATAATTAATAACTGTGAAGTTTTCTAGAGATTATCCAAACACTATACCACTTAACAATATCAAATAAACAGGAAATTATTCATTGTGATGGTACACTGGTATGAATGAAAGACAGTGAGCTTTATATTATAATATAAAACCAGAGGAACACACACACACACACACACACACACACACACACACACCGCTTGCAGGGCCACCCTTAGTAGGGGCCCTAAGTGAGGCCCTTAGTGGGGCCCTTGGCAAACTTCGTTTACGGGACCTCCAAGTAAGCAATAATTCATACTAGAAGCCCGTGTATTTATACGTATAAGGGTTGATTTCTCCCCAACCATTCGTTCGATTTTCTTTCCAACGAACTTGTTCCGACCCGCTTTTGCTGGCCGCATGGTTTAAGCCGCTACTCTCGTAGTAAATTATAACATTTTAGAAAACATTCTAAAAGAATAGTTGAAGGTAAGGAGTGGTTATAATGAAAGTTAAGACTTAGATTAGTTGATATAGAAAATTATAAAATTAATTTATAAATTAAGCAGTTAATAAAGTGGTTAATGTATTATGTGAAATTGACAAGCACTAAAATGTACAATTTAAATATAATTTTCATATATAAACATAGTGTATACTATGAAAAATTAGATAAAATTATAATGCATACTGCCAATGACGGGGAGATCAAGGTTAGAATCTTGGTCGGGTGTACTGAGGGTAGTTTAAAAAAAGAAATTTTCCACTCTCCCTACACACAAATGCGGGTACACTTCCTCTAAATAGAACTTTCCTAATCTCTAAAACCGCTTAACGTAATTAGTACATAAGCGTATAACGGGTAGTAAGACATGGTGCTAAGAAAAAAAGAAGTTTATCCTTATAAAGATGATATAAAGAACATCTGTGCCAAGTTTGAATTGAATATATTAATGCACTCAAAATTTATTGTGAGACATATCCACCACAAACAAACAAATGAAAATCGGTGGAGTTAAAACGGAGAACTCTCGTTCAATAAATCAAACCACATGATTATATTTTTGTTTGTTTTTACACTCTGACAATATTTTCTAAATTTCCTATAGAGGAAGCGTTCTTTATTAGTGCGCAAGAAAACATTTCCCACCCCAATTTGTTTTCCCTTCTGTCCCCTAAGCAAGCGTGGAGGCCCCAAATCACGGGGATCTGTGATGACGCACTGTTTGCACACTCCTAAGGGAGGCCCTGTAACTAACGTACGCGTGACAGTCAATTTTGTCGTCTGCTTGAAACTTAGGAGACAGTTATGTATATTTTCATCGTAGCTATTATGGCGCAAACGTGCTTCTGGTATATAAAACTGTTATTTTTTGAAATTGGGAAGTTTATTATCACATTTTGATGTAGAAATATTTACGTACATTAAAGGAAATTCGATTCAGATTATCAATAAAATTGTCCATGTATAAACATGGCCATTAATATATTAAAATGTAGATGTCTACCATGTTGTTTACGTTCTACTGAGGCTTTCAAGTATACTGATAAGGTGTTTCATTAATATTATTCTTAAATTCAAAATAATACAAATTCAACGTAATAACAGCTTAATAATTTGTATAAATAAGAAAAATTTGATATCTTGAATGATGGACCTTTTATATGATAATTTAAGTTATTGGGAGATAGGAGTTGCTATTTTACACCTTATTATTTAAGGTGACAATTGAAAAGGGTGAAATTCAATGGAAATACACTTGGAGGTAGTATGAAAATGTTTATATTTGAGTTTAGTTGGTATCATGTCTTACTTTTGCTCTTTAGGTCTGGGGTTTAACACTCAATAGAGGCTAACAATATTATATATATATATATATATATATAATTGAAGTAGGTAGTTACTTTTAGCTAACACGGTATGTTAAAACTCTTTGGAAACTGTATTGTAATCAAAAATAACGTAGCCGAATAGCCAATCTGAATCTAAAACAATTCTTACAAGCAAGCACCAATTAAAACAAAATATATGGTTGCTATTAAACCGAGAATTTAAAGCTATATTTTAATAAAGACAATGGTAATGTACTTTGGACTTACTCTTGCTAAATCTCTAAATGGGATGCCTTTTAACAAACGAAACTAGATACAGGACCTTTTGAAAACATTGGTCTGCTGCTTCTGTGTGGCATTACGTAAAGCCAATTGAGGCATTCAGCAGCAGCCAGGCTATCGATTTGAGCCACGTTGCGAACGTGGACATGGTTAGTAGAACGTTCGTGGTGTGTTTGGCGGAATGCTTGCAGCGACCCATTGTATGTCGGTATTTCTACGAAACATCAAAGGCTTGGCCCAAAACTCATTGGACGGCTCTGCGAGCCTGATCTTGTACCACGCACGTGCAATTCTAAATTTATGTTTATTTCTTATTTAAAATGTGGTCAACAGGGTAGCGGGGGCTTTACATTTCTTCACTTTAATCTCAATCAAATTAATTAGATGCTCAAGATCACTTGATACATTTGTGTAAAGCTTTTGTTTTGGCCATTAAGTTCTTGAAATTTAAGGTTTCGAATCAAACTATTTCCGCTCTATTCAGCTCGCCATCTGTACATTTGAGTTTTTCATCATAGTCTGCACTGTATTTTTTTTTCTTTGTTGCAAAGTGTAAATAAAAATATGCCACAGGAGGTAATTTTAATTTTTCACTGTCCATTGCTTGCATCAACCACAGAAATAAATAACTTTATAAAGTAAAATATGGCTTGCAGTAGGGTTCTAGGTTCAGCTCGAGGAAAATATTGTCTGCCCGCAGGGACAAAGCTTGGCCCGGAGTTCAGCTTGAGGCTCAGTTCGATAGTCTAGACGCAGCTTAAGCTGCTAAGTGAAATTGATTAACGTAGGTACTCGATGATATTTTAATTATCGAATAACACTTTCAAAATAATCACACCTAGTATTTTAAAAGATCAAAACAACTTATTGAAATATCTGACGCATTAAAACATAAATTAAAGGAAATATTCATTAGAATTTATAAAATTACTCAAATTAATTTTAAACCCTAATACTTGCATTGTACTACGCTATAAGAAATATAATTAACAAAATGTGTTACATAACTTCTATTAATATAATTTATAATGTGTGTGTTACTGTAGTAAAATACATAGCTAGTAAATATTTATAAACATAGCTCCATGACACCATCAAGCATTCAATAACACCAATACGCGTGGTAATCATACAAAAAAGAAAATACTTTACCGAGTGTTGTGGCTATTACAGGCACCGGTATATTAAATTGCGCTTCCATGTATTTAAAGTTGAACGAACCCATTCCAGAGCCATACAGCATCGTGCAAATAGTTGACAGGTAGTTGTAAAGTAATATTTTATTTTTGGTAATACGTTTCAATGTGGATAAGAAACCTTGAAAATATAAGCACAATTATATATAAAATAGCTGTAGCTCAATAGTGTTCGGTTATTAATATATACTACATGAGGTGTCATTATTATTTATTTAATTATTTAAATGAATAAATGAGTTCATGTAGATACCCAAGTGAAAAAAACACCTGATCTGGCCATAACTGAGATTCCCCAGATCTGGTACGATCTGAGAATCCAAGATTCAGCCAGTCCTGAGAATCCCAGATCTGGCCAATCTCAGAACCGTACATTTCTGACCAAACTAAGATCTGGACAGATCTGGCCAATCTAAGAATTGTAAATATCTGGCCAAACTCATATCCGGACAGATATGGCCAATCTAAGAAATATAAATATCTGGCCAAACTCAGATCTTGACAGGTCTGTCCAATCTAAGAACTGTAAATATCAAACCAAACTCAGATCTGGACAGATCTGGTCAATCTAAGAACTGTAAATATCAAGCCAAACTCAGATCTGGACATATCTGGTCAATCTAAGAACTGTAAATATCAAGCCGAACTCAGATCCGGACAGATATGGCCAATCTAAGAAATATAAATATCTGGCCAAACTCAGATCTGGACAGATCTGTCCAATCTAAGAACTGTAAATATCAAGCCAAACTCAGATCTGGACAGATCTGGTCAATATCATTTCTGGCCAGATCTGGAATTCTCAGATTTAGATACTTAATTCTTATGAGTAAATTTAATACGAATAAATTTAATTATGTGGCCTACAAATTACTCTGTCAATACAGGTAATGTATCTTTGTTACAAATAACAAGAAAATATTTCAACACTTTTATAAATATATAATTTTAATAATTAGTACAGGTTTAATAAAAAAACTCATTTTATAACTTACAATGGGACTGTGTGTTGTAATTTTTGCTCCCCAGCACCCAATACCAGCCTACTAGCTTCCCTATGTTTGACACTAATTATTAATTTACCAATCACTGCAAAGTAATGATATATTTCAAATTATGAACAATATTTTCTACAATCAGGACACTTATTCTATATCTTCCAATCATTAAGTAATATTAATATTTCCCCATTGTTTTTATCCTGACCGTGATCGGCCAATGTTAAAGTAGATTTCAGACGACTGAATGAAACATGTATCCGATTTTCACACTCAAGTTATCATTTAATCGCAATTACCTTAGTACTTTTTGTGAATCCATCTAAATATTGAACACACTTTTAATATATAATATTGATAATCGGACATTTTTATTTACTTTAACATGGTAGTCATTATAACTCTCAAATTATTTTCTAAAGGGTTTAAACTTAGCTGATCACGTTACTGCGCAGGCGCAAAAAGCGCGCGCATTGGGCCTCAGAAAGTATCGCAGTATTATATAAAATATAATGCTTATTTACATTCAAGATGACGTGGATGCTCCGATAATTATTGAGTTCATCATCTGGAGTAACTAATATAACTCGACGATAATAGAAACATCCCCGACATATATAATTTAAGTTTTATTAATATTATAAATATTTGAAAATTTGAAGAAACCAAGCATTAAGTACAGTGACCTAAGCATAATTTACTATATATATATATATATATATAGATTATACTGCAGTAATTACAATCATTATTAATTACCATGAAGTACAGTAGAAACTAAAATAAGAAAAGACTTTTGAGAAAGATGAAACTTATCTCCTATGATTATCAATAGGCAAATGCTATCGGAGTTAAAAGAAGATAATTAATTGAAAATTTCAAATTAGCTGATGATATTTCTGCCTGTGCATAAAGTGAAGAAGCTCTCAAAGACTATTGAGAAAAATAGATTAAATACTGAAAACTTGATTTAATACGAAGATAAAAAAAAAAGACTTGAAGTTCAGTAGATTAGATATGAGGCAGATTACAATAGAACTAGAAGGAATAAGTCTACAGCAAGTAAGAAAATCTTACTATCTATTAAGTAAGATGACAGAAGACAGAAGCAAGAAATATTAAAAAAATAAAATAGCGCAAGCAAAGAGGAATTTTCATAGAATAAATATAGTATTGATTATAATGAGGATAAGTCTAATAATCAAAAACATTTCCTCCAGACCTTGAAAAGGTATTGGGCCTTACGGTTTAGTGTTAAACGATACAGATAACATTGGAATGGACCTGAAAGAGATAGGGTGTAATGAGGTGGACTGGATAGAACTCGTTCAAGTTAGGGATAGGTGGCGTACTGAGTATCGAGTAAGTGCGGCAAAGCACCTTTGAGTTCTTAATGCCATAGAGTAAGTAAGTATACGACAAATACACTGAGTAAACTAGTACATATTAAAATAAGAATTTTCGTCCCCGATGGGCTATCCTCTTTTACACCATGGGAAATTTCTTCACACACCACTGATAAACATTATTAGAAGTAAATATACCTGAAACTTCAGCTGGCGCTAGTATTTTTAAAGTATTCTCACAGCGGTTAAGTGGCTTTTCTTCTGACGGACTCTTATATTGCTTAGGTTTAATTTCAACCAAATGTGTCACTTTAACTCTTTTTTTTCCTTTTTTGGTCACAATTTCTTTCGGGAACATAGACATTACGATTGAAATTATTAATATAATAAATCCTAGAATCATCCAACCTATAAAACAAAATACAAATTATAAATTATTAATGAAATTATTGGAATTTTTCATTTTGTTCATTTTAAATAATTATTTTAAATTCCTTTAATTTTGCTAATTTATTTAGTATATTATTGCTAATTTGAAGAATTAGTTTTGAAAGTTTGATATGCATTCTTTTTTACTCTGCTGGCCTCAAATATCTTTTGGAAGATTTAAACATTCAATTTGTACTGCATACACCATGCCGTTATCTAATTAGTTACCGCAATTCAAAGTGAAAACATTTAAGGTAGGTTTCAGAGTAAGCAGATGATACCGAATGTTAAAGAGAATTTTAATTATTTTAAATAGTTTTTTATTATGATACCATTTGTACTTTATAAATTAACATATCTTTTTCCAAAACAAACATTATTGAGGATACTGCCGATTATTGTCATTGTAATTTTTTTTAAATATACCATATTTTACTAAGTTTTAATTATTTACTAGGGAAAACCCAACGAAATATGATAAAAGTTTAAAGTTGTTTTGTAACAATAAAAATCTTAAATTTCTTATCTCCAAAAGCGCTTACTTTAGAATAAAAGTTTGTTGACTAAGAAAGTATAAATGGTTTTCCAAAAAAATTATAAAAAGTAAAAATAACCCCAAATCAGCTTGAACACAATTAAGGTGCCATACACTGATAACATAAGTAAACCTATAATTACGACAATCAAACAATAATAATCTCACCTAACCACCACGCTCCTATCCATCTGGGGTCTTTCATGTCAATGACAGGTGTCACAGAGAGGTCAATATACAATTTCAAACACGCTGAGGTCAGGTATGAACCCAAAGCTGGCCCCAGTTGCCTTAAAGATGACGCTATACCTGGAACAAAATGGTCAAATCTTGGGAAGATCCCCCAGGTTTAAATTTGTAAATATACATTTTTGTGTGTATTGATAGAAAGAGATTCAACATAATGCAAATACAATGTGCATTATCATTCGATGTAATAGATTCCTGACGTTTGCAATAACACAAAAAATTTCCATCCGCCGAAAAGCTTTCCTTGTGAGGATATATCCATATTTTATAATCTGAGTACTACCATAATATGTGAAGATATAATCTCAACCAAACAGAAGGTAGTTTCCGTAAATTGAATTGAATTTTTTTTTAATTGTTCTATTACTGTATTGTATTGGCTTAGTTTATTTTAACGTGAACCAAGTTTTTAGGGGGCTAAATAGTCAACAAACTATCAACTTTATAAATAAGATTTGTATTTGAATGTATAAATCTAAGAATTCGAAGTATAGCAGGCAGTTATATTAGACATAATAATTAATTGTGTCTAATATAATTAGCTAACAGCTCCGAATCGATAGGTTTTGACATTACAAATGATTGTCCTTTTGTTGTTTGTAGTCTTCTAGGGCTAAAAGAGAGGGGGGAAAAAATTGTCAGCATCATTTTCGTGTAGTTAAATTATGTGAACGCGAAAATAATGTACTAAAATAATATATTAATGGGAAGTATTAAACATTCTATACAATTAATATATGACTAAAATACAGGGTTTATCGATTTATGTGGGGGGTAACTGGGGTGTGGGTAGTAGATCTAAAAAAAAACACCATATGAACACATGTCCTATGTTTCTTGTTGCACCTATTATAAGGGACGTATCTCTGCTGGTACACAGGCAGGGCTGCAGATACACGAATAGGTTGTATCAAATAGGGCTATTAACAATTTATGGTAGAAACTTGGAAGGCCTTATCTCAAGAATTATTGAACATAGGACATATGTTCATATGTGTTCATATTGACATTTTGTGTTGGTTTGAGGTGTACTATCCACACCCTAGTTAATTCCCATATAAATCGATACACCCTGTATAATCTAATTAGAGCAGTCAACTATTTAAATATGTAAAAAACGCACCACTAGATGTCATCAATGTTTTTTCTCAATTCTTAAGTTTAATTAGTTAAATGTTTACATTTTATAAATTCGTAGAAAAAGGTTGTGTACACACAAATTTTGCTAAAGTACATGCATATCTGTGTATCTAATTGAATTTACCTTTTTATTTGTGAGGGGCCCTCTTTAATATTTCAAACTTCCGATAATCTTTTTAGATTCACAATCCAAAGTACGAGTCTAAATTTCGGCTATACAAAAATTATTTATCAGTGTTTAAATAACTAGAGATTGTATTTCCATATAATTCAGTTTTCAGTGTATGGAAATCTCCTCTTTAAAATGTGTCAGTGTCATTAACTGGCTCGGTAATAACTTACTAATCATAAATGGTGTTTTCTTCTTATCGGTGTTGTCATCTAGGTAGGTTTGTCCCAGTGTCTGGAATAAGGTCCATCCAATTCCCAACACAAATTGTGAAAAGAATAAAATGGCCACCAGAAAAAAGGAGAACTCCCCGACCAGGTCATCTTCTGTACAGACCTCACGATGTCTACCCTTCAGACATAAGGAAGTGTCTAGAAAGGAACAAAAAATATATTCATAAATAAGGATGTGCTAATTGGCTAGCATACATTTAATGAGACGTTTTAGCACTAACGTGCAATTTTCAATATTTCTTCAAATACTTTGTTATTTAAGAAGAAAAAAAAAGAAACATTGAATACATAATAGTATTGTTTTGAAAAGTTTCAAATATGAGTTAAATCTTGTGTTGTAAAAATTACTATTTTCTCTTTTGATTAGCTCTCTCTCTTTCTCGCTATCCTTATCCTTATACTATTATAAATGCGAAAGTGAGTTTGTTTGTTTGTTTGTTTGTTTGTTTGTTTGTTACGCTTTCACACCTAAACTACTCGACCGATCATCATGAAATTTCTCATACACGTGGTCATGGGTACAGAAAAGGATAAAGGGTACCTTTCATCTAGAAAAAATGTGAATGTGAGTTTGTTTGTTTGTTTGTTATTGTTTGTTACGCTTTCACGCCTAAACTACT
>CABFWO010004488.1:0-63687 GCA_902155825.1 Timema genevievae
TCACATTAAGCCTAATTACAAAAAATATTAAAACATATAACTCAAATAAACACTATCCTAAAATAACCCTACATAATATTATTATAAACACACACAGCCTCAAGATGCAGGAACACGCTGAATGACTGAAAACAATTATTGCTGGTTCACGCTATACACATTTTCTCACAAGCTTTCAACCTTAGGGTGCGTAAGGGAGTGCACCTTAACACGAAGAATAGGCAGGGCTAGCTAGCCGTAGCAGGATGGTGACAATAGGTTAAGGGGAGGAAAGATTTGGTTTCACAATGCATGACGCTGACCAACACGCGCCTGACTGCATGCCATTTGGTGTCAATAGGTGAAGGTTGGAAGGGTTTGGTTTCACAATGTTAGGCGCTGACCACCGCGCGTCTGACTGCATGCCATTTTAAAAACATTGCCTGCAATTACTTAAACAGAAAACATATTTTTCTTGAAACTATTATGGCAAGATAAAATTGTCGTGAAAGTGCGAATAATAACCTTAAAAGGAATTGGCGGTTCGTGGGGATGGGGGGGACGCCTTCGCGCCTAAGGGATGAGCCATCCCTGGATATTACATCAGTTTTTATTTCGATTCAATTCAAATCGTGTACATGTACAGCACCCCTCTATTTGTTTGTACGCACGCCATTTGGGCTAAGTGTGCTTCCTAAGTACTTTAAGAAAAATTCAGGAATACTTTAGGAACATTGTGAGAGTGTGTGTGTATTTTTATGACATTATATGGGGAACTTACACATTGGCAGGGCCAGTTCTTGGCATTTACGAGTGATGCGTCTACATAGGTGCCCCAAGAATTAGGGGCCCTAAAACTAGCCCTTTTTTTAAATAATTTTAAAAAATAGATAAATAAAACGATAGAAAAAATATGAGAGTAGTAAAATGAAATTAATTACAACAGCACCAGCTGTTCGATTAGTGACTGTCATTTTTTCCCCTCCTTTAACTAAGCTATGTCACTCATCACCCCTCCCTTCTCAAGGCCAACCAACTCGTCTCTCTCCCCTTCTTAATCCTCGTCTCTTGTCTCTCTTCCCCTCCTGAGGCCACGTCTCTAGTCTTCCCTTCCTTCCCAAGGCCCCACTGCTCGTCCCTCCTTTCATCCTTAGGTCACGTCGCTCGTCTCTCCTACCCTCCCGAGACCACACCAATCGTCTCTCCTCTCCTCCTGAGTCCATGTCACTCATCTCTTCTCCCGTCCTGAAGACTAGTCACTCATCTCTCGTCTCCTCCTGATACCACATCGCTCGTCTCCCCTCCTCTCCTGAGGCCCCGTTCTTCGTCTCTCCTCAACTCCTGAGGCCACGTCGTGCGTCTCCCTTTATCTTAATTATTGTTGAGTGTAATATTGTAAACATGACCGTCTATTAAAATCAGGCCCACGCGTTACTTGTGTTTATCTTTATTTGTTCGTGTTAATTGTGCTACAAATTTTGAATATTAATAAAAATCACAGATTAATCAGCATGATAATTATCGACTATGATTCATTGCTGATGCACAAATAATCGCTCTATTACGATTCATCGGTACTAGCATCGGTACACCTGTAGAGAATGTTAAGGACTAAACATTGGATACACGCAAGGAAAGAACAACAAAACCCTGTAAAATGTTTTATTGGCTTCATACCAGTGACTTTCTGTTCATGGTGATGCATAATAGCAGGTATTTTTCTTTTGAACAATATTGTGTCGGTTATATTGTAAATGAGATAGTTTCCTCTAATTACCCTCTATATCCAAGCTTACATTATGGTAATGCCGTCTTAAGAGGGCGAACTACCCTTTTGAAATGCAAGCTAAGCTCTAGATCAAAACAACCATCAAATCAAATCACTTGTGGTTTTATAATTTCTCTTTAATTGTGGATTTTCAAAATATCTATGTGAAAAAATTATCTAAAATTTTATTTTAATTCATCAACTAAAGATTAAATTTCAAGATTCATACTCAATTTTAAATTTGGAAATTTAATTTAATTTATTCAATCCCAAAATAATACGTTAGTCAATAGTTTATTTTTAAATAATTATTTCAATCTCACGTTTTCGTTTTATTTTCATGATCAAATAAGACATAGCTACCCTTATCTGTTAATAATTGTTTAGTCTGATTCATATTATCTAATTTGTTATGTCATTGTACTGCTCTAATATTTTATTTAAAAATAATCTATGGGCCCCACATTCTACAGTTCGCTGGGGGCCCCAAATTGCCTAGGACCGGCCCTACACATTGGAAGAGCTATGGAAGATAGTTCAACATGTTATTCTTTGATGCAAGATGGCAAGCCCATTATAATGCTGTCCCTCTTCATAATTCCAATAATATTTCTTTCCGTTCACGTTTCTAGGAGTTGAGTGTGTGTTGATCTCTTTTTCGGTGACGTATTTCTTCGTTTTCTGCCCTCCGCAATGTTGTTTTGGGTTGAGTTATGGGAGGGGTGTTTGGATGGAGGAGGTGAGAGGTGGAGGCCAAGTTAATTAGGTGCTAAGTTTCTTGTGTGACATATTCTCTTCTTCGTCTGAGGATGTCTATGAAATTCTAGGTGAGGTACTTTCAGGGGATCAAGGAGGAGAGGAGTTGCCAGGGATCTTGAGGGTAGCTGGAGAGGGTTGATGAGTATCGGGTGTATTGATGACGTGGGCAAGTTGTGGTAATAAGTGGAGAGGTAAGAGAGAGTATTTTGTCGAGTAGTAGCCGACGTCAGTGAAATTATCTTTCTTCTTCCCTAGGTTTTTACCTCTCACCTTTACATGGGTCATGGAAAGTTTAATTAAGAAAGTTTGATGACCCTAATGAAATGTTGAAGCAGCCAGCCAGGGATGATATCTCGAACGGACATGTATACGGAGGCAGCTGACCAATATCATTTTCTTGGTTGGTTAAGAATACAGTGGCAATCGGCCCTATGAAGTCCGGAAATCTGAGGAAGCCTGCTAAAGGCACTATTTATATTTTAAAGAACATTTGTTAAGTATTATAGACTAAAACGTCAACTATATATATATAAAATTTATCTGAACAAACACATGCATCGTACAAAAAACAAATACCAGCCTCGTGGGGTTCTTTAAAGTAATCTCGTTAGATAAATAATATACACTATATGACCTGGCGGTCTATGGATAAGGTGTCGGACTTCTGTGCTGGGGGTCCGGGGTTCAATTCTTGGTCCCGGCACAGATTTATCTGACTTCCAAACCCTTCCTTCACCTTTGACAAGATGTGTATTAATCACAACTTGTGAGGAATGCCAGGCCTCCATCGTGGTTCGGATTCCACGTTAAACTGTAGGTCTTCCATTTAATCTCACAATCACCCCACCATCACACAATAGTGTAAGTGTGTACAACCCGAACGGTTAGTAAGACTCGGTGATGATGATGATAATAATAATAATAATAATAATAATAATAATAATAATAATAATAATAATAATAATAATACAAACTAGATAGATTAAATTTGGCACCCTAACTGTTTAAAAATGTACTATCTCCGATGGCTAGGGGAGGGAAAATTAAAAAGCCTTCTCATCATTTAAATGGGCCTAAAGCAGCCTTAATATAATAATATAAAAATAAAACAGTAAACTAAACGAAATAGAGAACTATCAAGCATGAAGACACTTAACGAAGGGGGGAGGATAGGTTGGTTTACAGGTGAAATTGACAACCTGTTAAAGATAATAGTGATAATTATCTGCACGGAAGGCGCCAGTGTAGTGTAGGCTACTATGGTAAGTGCAGTATTGAACATTCGAATTTTTTTTGCCTTACCGTAAGTACCTAAGTATAAGCATTGTGCATGTAGCTAACTATAGACAACCTTATACATGGCACGTATCACCAAAGGGTATGATAACGAGGCTCTGGTCCACTAAAGGACAGATGTTTTCTTCAGATTTGAATAGAACTAGCTTGAGTAGTTATATTATTAGTTGCATGTTCATGGTAATGGGGCCAACTTAAGTGGCTATATTATTAGTCTCACGTTCTTGGTGATAGGACTAACTTGAGTAGCTTTATTATAAGTCTCATGTTCTTGCCTTCTAATAATTGCATACCATCGAATCTTATTTGCTATAAAGTCAATGACCACGTTATAAATTTGATTAACGTTAGAGGGGAATTTTTTTGGTCAGTTATAAATAGATCTACAATAATGTAAATTACAATAATACAATCAAAACTAAATGAAAACAAAATATGTTCTAAAAGTACAGGAACCACTTAAGCTATGTTAATTTAAGGTTTAAAAATTCAAATTTTAATGAAGTTTGATTTTGCAAGCAACCCTTAAATGGAGTACTTTTAATACGGTTTCTAGAAGAGCATAGTGAAATTGTTTATATCTATAGATATAAAACAATCAATTTAAGTAAGAATTTGGCTACCTCTTTGCTTAGAAATTTTGCATTTTCGTATTTTATTTTTCCTGTTCGTTATTGACTATTTATATATTATTATATAGGCGTTTTGCTTACACAAATATACTACGTAAATAATTTTTGGAATTTGACCTAATACTGATTGATATATGTAAACATTTTTTCCTCCTTTGTTAAATTTAAAAATCCCAAATGCATTGAGTTTCTATCTCAGTTATTAATGTACTGTTAGTTTTTTTTACTATTCTCACTGCCTTCTGTATGACCAATTTACTTCGGCTATCTTCGGCTTGAAGAATGATGTCACATACACTGGTCTGAAATTTGGTAAACCAATAGTAGCAATATATTTAGTCACATGTACTGTATCTACCAATGAGAGTGTCGAATGCTTATTAGTGCTCGGAAGTTTTCTGACAAGCGTAGAAAAACTTTTCATCAACAGCCGCCATTTTGACTAACAGAGACACTAGGAAATTACAAAATTATCTTATAAATTTCTGTAATTTTAACCCTTCTGAAGATGATATTTTAGCTTCATCAGTGACTTTACGTGCTTTGTGTCATATTGCGTTGTCAGTGTGTGTTAAAAATACAGCCCATCATGAAATTTTTTGAGTGATTTACTTTTGGATCATTGTGTGAGTTCCGTCGGAAGATGGAGAGAGGTACAATGTAGGCTCATCCGCCAATTTGGAGCTTCATTAAGCTCAATCGTGGACTGTGGATTTTTAAAATGTTAAAAGTGGAATGGATCGAATATCGAACTTCTGGCACAATAATATTAGGAAGTTTATTAAGCAATTCAGGCATTGCAGGACCATGTGTTGTGATTCTAAAGGCTTTTAAATACGATATTGTATAGGCTGGTAGGCACGGCTTTGTAAACAGCAAGATATGGCTGATCATCTCGTCGATGGTCCGCCAAACAAGCGGCCAAAAATGAATGATCCGTTTCAAGGCACATCAGATTCTTCAGGTAGTAACATTTATCTAAATTTTTAAACTGTTTTTAATGGCAAATTTTAGTGTAGCTTTGGGCACGAACATTATTTCGGTTAAAATACATGCATTTTGACAGTAGCCAATGAATCAGGTGCGTGATATTCTATACCCCTCTTTGTAAATATTGACAGATTGGTGGAACGTCGAGGTTTTGTATTTGAATGAATGTTCAATATCTTTGATTTATTTAAGTGTAGTGTCACTGACTAAAATCATTAGTTTATTTAGGGTGAGTTTTTACTGTGCTAGGGGATAAATATAAAATTATGGAAAATAATTTGTGTGTTGTACCTACTCAACTAGAACTTTATAATACAAGGCTTAGGACCTGGTGTAATTTTTTGACACATCCTTATTATTTCAGAACGTCCACAGCTCAAACTAACACTTCCTATACATTTCTACTATTTTAAAATACCTTACTCTGAGCATAAGCCTATTGTTATTATATTTATACAAAATTTGACAAGGCAATACAATCTAGGTGTAGGTCTACTTATTATGGAACATCTACATTACAAAATCTTAGTGCTACTAGCCTACATTTAACTTAAAATTAAACTTTATTGTTGCAGTTCCCTCAAATAAAATATATACAGCCAAATCTATTTTTTTTACTTTTAAACTCTTTCAAAAACACTTCCTAATCAGCCTTATAAGCTATACTGATACTTTTTGGGTCCTTTTTTGCTTTACAAAGACCATTATTCCTAATAAAACTTAGTGACAGTATGTAGACGTATGAAATTACTTTTTCTATTTTAAAGGCTTTTTTTTAATTTATATAAATTGTAAGTTAAGGTCTGCTCAGCAATATCATATTAAATTTACCTAGGCCTAGCCTACTATTTTTACTTTTAAATGCTTTTTTTACTTTAGTAAATTGAAAGGTTAGGTTAGTTGAGCAATATTCTTTTATATTTTCTTATTAATTAATGTTTTTGGGCCCTATTGGAGTTTTAAAAATGGCTAATCAAATTTCCACATTTTCTTTCGTGTCTTTTTTTTAAAATAAATAATTGACCAATAATTGGAAATCAAATGTGTTTCATATCCACTTTATTTAATACATAGGGCTTAACCATTATTTTATTCATGTCTAAATACATTTTAATTACTGAATAATGCTAATCCAATTGGGTTGAGAACACAATCACCCAATTTAATGATTTTTTTTTAAACGCCAGACAATCTTACATACGATACTAAACACTTAAAACATAGCCTACTGATGTCAAAATATTTACACTTTTAGGGCCTAATATAATAATAAATTAAATTAGAGCTTGACTCACCTATTTAAAGGGATATCTTTCTACCATTTTACTTAACATTAACATCAATTTAAACCCACAAATAAGTCACAGTAAAATAATCTACTATAGGCTACTACATATTCTAACTACTTACTACTACAGTTCACTCACCAACAAGTCGACCTAAGGCCTCTTATATAGGCCTATACAAGTGCCTTCAAGCTAGTTCATGAGAGTCAATACCTTGAGCTCACTACACTAGAGCCGAGATGCAGCTCACACAAGCTTGTATGTAAACACATTTGTTGGTCAGTCTGTGGTCTAGGCTTGAACCAGAAGTGGCTAACTTTATCATGTTTAATTTTTTCAGTTCAAATTAGAATGGGGAGGGGGGAATATAAAATTTTGGGAGCTGTTTTTATAAACTTTTATGAACTGAAAAAAGACTATGTTGATTTAAAAAATTATATTTGCATTCCAAAAACATGTTTAAATTTACTGAACAAGATTTTAAATTGTTTTCTACAGAAGAGAGACATTAACATGTGTAGAAATTATAGTTTGTTCCACTACTACAAGTGTGTAGCGTAGCCTATTAAATAATTTGAATTACCTACATCATATTCTTCAGACCTAACACTAAAAGTAAATTAATACCAATATTATTTTAACAAATCATGAACATGATTTTATTAAACTTAAAGGAATTTAAAATAATATAAATAAAGCAAATTTTAACTTTGCAATACACTAAAATATTGAAAATCATTACTTACCATGAGTATGACTTATTAAAACCACAATTGATAATCCCAATGTACTTTCACAAACTCTAATCAAGATATAAATAAGATATAAATCATGGTAAAAAAAATTCATAAAAATATATTTAATATATAAAAAACCAACTTAAAACAATTCAGTCCAAACTTAATAAAACTACAAATAAATGCTTACATTTAGAAGAAAGTAATAACATAGGCCTACCCTAAAAATTATATTAATAGTAATTGAATTAATCACAAATTTATCATTATTGTAGATTTAGTATTAAAAAAAATCTTGTGTTGTAAACCAGAAATAGGCTAATTACCTGCTGTTGCTTTAGAGAGATTAGCTGTCACACTGAGCAATTTTTTAATATATAATAAAATAGTTCATTCATAGATTGTTTCAGATTAGTGGGAGCATTTTTACCACTGCGTCTTACTACCCATTCGGATTATACACCTATGTACCAATTACACTAATGGTTTAGGGATTAGGAAGGTTTATTTGAGAGGAAGTGCACCTACATTTGTGTGAAAGGAGAGTGGAAAACCATTTATGTAAAAACCACCCTCAGTGCATCTGACCGGGATCGAACCTCGATCTCCCCATCTCGGGTATTTTAGTCCAATACAAAATTAGCGCGTTAGACCATACAGCCACTGAAGTGGTTCAACAATAGGCTACAATACAAATTTAACTATATGCACACTCTGAATTTCTTCCTACCCTCAAGGTAATTTTAATAAAATAGACAAAACTTTATTAGTGAGGTCAGGGGTCTTCCTCCTAAATTCAAGTTTATAACTCCAATAAAAATAGTATATTTTTAAGGGTGACTAAACACCGACAGAAAAGTAGGTATTGGGTTTGTTTATGGTGGTTTTTTAAACATACGTCCAAGGTAAAATTTAAATAAACAAATGTAATTTTATATAAATTCCTCTGAAATAAATAATGGTCTGCATCAAAAACTACATCTTTTTCCTTTACATGCAACTTGAGACAAGGCTATTTCTGTACTGAGCCTTAGGTCACTCGCGCTCATAAATGAGGCTACATAAGATTCAATAATACCCTGCTAGTGGCAGGCAGAGCAAGTAGCCAGCTTGGGAGAGCCGACATCTTGCTCGTGAATCACCACACGCGAGCTAGTCTCTAAGGATTGAATTATGTTTTTGTAATTCAGTAATTCTGTCAAATTTGAATTTTGCCAAAAAATTATAGGCCTACTGCAATTTTCAGCAAAAATATGTCTGCCTGCTTAGCCCAGTTTTCAATAGTGACTGAGCGTTGTTTTATTGTTACTTCAAAGGATTGTTGCACCTGAACCCCTTTAAGTAACAAGATGAAATATTTTTTGTTTTAAAGTACTCTATAGGGGCTTTCTATCCTGGACCTTTCAAATTTTTAACACATGTCCCACATGACTTTTTTGGGCTCCGAAAAAGCAATTTTTTGAAAATTTTCCAAATTCTAGCAATTTTTTTAGGTTGAAGGAGTATCAGTAACAGTTCAATTTTTTTTCTGCACATACTACTCATACATAAGTGTAACAGGAAAAAATATTGGCCTGTTACTATAAATCCTTCATTATATTTTTCAAGCCCAAATTCTGAATAAATCCATTAAAAAAATGAAAATTTAGGCCTAAAAACTATGCTTAGCTTTAACTCAAATCTAATTTCGTCCAAATTAAAAAAAAAGTTCATTCTTTAAGCTTCAAATGAGCCCTAGCTGCCATCCCTGCTAGTTCAAATAAACTTAATGCAGATTTTAGAAAATAACCCTAAAATGACACTTTTTGCCTGTTTGTGATGTAAAAAATAGCCTATATCTCAAGGAGTAATTTTTTTTAAATATAACAAAAGTTGTTCTGAAGTCTAAAAGATTGGTGCAAATCTCCTACCAAATTTCATCAAAATCAAAAATGGTGTGGCAAAATTTTTTATTAAAATTTGTTGATTTAGCATGGAATGACCCAACATTATTTTTTAGAAAATTTCGTGTTTTAAGAATTCTTTGTTTAGGAAACTCAAGTTGGAGCTCACTATGCCAGTTGAGATTAACTATTTTCTAGGAGATTTTTAAATAGTTTCATTAAATACAATGCTAAATAAATAAAATTTCTTAACAATAAAATTTTTACTGAAACTCTGTTTCCTTAAATTTGAACCCTCACACCAGGTTTTATAATTGGTAACCTTTTTCTACCAAAAATAAGATTGCATTTGTGAAAGAGGCAGACTTCTAGCGTCATTTGCGAAGTGAAGTGTCAATTGAGAAATTTTGAACTGTACATCATTACACGTATACAAAATATGCCACCGTGTTTTTTTTAACATTTGATCATATTCTCTATGCTAAGTGGCTTCTAGTATACTTTCATGACATGGAAAATCTTCCACACTTAAACTCTGATATCTACAAAAACTTTATGGATGGTAAATTTACGTCAAACATTACTGGAAAGCGTTTCTTGTCTATGACCCTTTACCAAGCTCAAGAACAACTAAACTCCATTGTAAAGGTAGATGGAGGGACAATAGACTTGACTCAAAATCCAGAAGCACTGTGAAGATGGATGGTGGCAGTACCAGAAGTGGTAAAGATTGTAAGGGACGCCAATTACACATTCTTAATAAATAACATTATGATAGACACCATGAAACTGACCCCTCATTCCAGCCTTTTAAGTTTTCCTGGATGTAAACAAATGCTGTGAGGGAATTTACTACTTGTGAGCTCAGTAATGTAATAACGAAATAAATTGCAAGCGAAAATGCTATTAGACTTCTGTTTAAGCTAAAGGAGACTGGCCAGGTAAAGTTTGCAGAATATGTTTCTCAGCTTTTGAAAAATACATATTAGTTCCAATTGAGGAACCAATAAAGAAAAACAAGTTAATGCTGTTCCATGAGCCATTAAACAAGGATGTAAACCTGGCTAATGTGCTTTTGAAATAGGCAAAGAGTGATAGAAGTCTCTTTGCAAAACTCTACATTGGATGTCAGCACATAGGCTCAAATATGGTAACCTTCTTTATTCATGAGAACCAGGCCTTCCCACCATCACTTTCAGACTGCAGAACACTAAGAAAAACCTCAAAATCGGACATCCTTTATTGTTTTAATAGACTCTATAAAAATTGTGACGAAGAAAAGCCTTGAGCTTCAGCTGGGATTATTGATGAACCTGCGATGTTTTACATAATAAATCCTGGAGAAGCTAAGACCTTGCAAGGCTGTGTTGAGAAGTTTGCCAGAATATTTCTTTGATAATGGGTGGACATTCATCTGTTTGACGTTGTGTTCGACGAATATCGAGAAGATAGCCTTAAGCATGAAACAAGAATTGCTCGTGGAACAGGAGTACGAGAACGAGTGACTGAGCATACTCCGATTCCTAAGAACTGGAAAGGTTTATTATCTGTAGACAGAAATAAATCAGAGCTCTTCAGTTTACTTTTCAGAATTGTCTGTGAGTAGCATCAGCAGTAACAAAGCAAACCAACTAGAAAGTCATTGCCTCAGTTGGAAGTAACATCATGTGTACTAACCCTTTTCAACACTCAGATCTCCAACCATGTAATCATGAGAAGGTTGACAACCAACCAGTATTGTACGCCTGTGAAGCATCCAAACAAGGACACACAACTCTCATCATCAGTTTGGGAAAGGCGAAACTTTTTGGTATATTCCTGTGGAAGATATTTATCAAAAACTTAGGAAGGAAAAGGACACATTGCCATTTTCCCATGCACTTACAGATCCTGACTCCTTCTTTCTTCAAGGTCTTGGGAAGAAATCAGCTTGGGAAATGTTTAACAGTTTACCACACTTCCTACCCATGTTTCAAGCTTGTGTTTTATTTCCTTCAACATACAATACATAGAACACAGCATCTCGGTTAAGTTTGGAACAAACTTATCATAATAGTTCAATCGTTTCACATTTTCTTGCTTAGGTGCATCTAATATAGCCACAATTTTGTCTTTGGCTGTTTCCAACCCTAAATACTCTAAACTCTTTGAAAAAAAATTACACTTATTTTGGCTTACTGTGAGACCCTTGTCACTTAAACGTTTACAGACCTCTTTGAGTCTGTCACAATGTTCCTGGATGTTCAAATTGTATATCTAAAAATACATTTACTCCTTCCAACCCCTGTAATGTTTCCCCCATATTTTTGGGACAAATTTGGTGCTGGAGATATTCCATAATACATTATATTATACTTAAATAAACCCTTGTGAGTGCTTATAACACAAAGTGTCTTAGATTCTTCATCTAACCTAATCTTATCCAGTTTACTATAGGTTTCTCCCTGTTGTAAAGTGACAAATAACTCTCCTATTTTGGGAATAGGATGCTTCTCAATTCTAAACTAGAGTTCAAGGTCACTTTAACATCTCCTCATATTCTAATATTTCCATTCCTTTCAAGAACAGGGGCTATTGGCGTACCCCACTCACTATTGGATACCGTACCGTAGTTAATACCTCCTCTTGCACTAAGCGTTCTAACTCCTGCTCTACCTTTTATTTAAGTGAAAACGGAATTTATCTTAGCTTGCAATACTTGGGCTTGGAATCTTTTTTTCAAATTTGACCTAACTGGTCAACCCTTATTACCTAGAACCCTATATTAAAAACTTGTGTAAATTCCCTAAACAGGATAGAAACCTTCTATGTCTGTACCCTATCGGCAGTTACACTACTAGCACTATGCACATTTCTGGAATAATGATTGAACATTTAGTTCCTTGATCCACTCCCGCCTTAGTAATGAATTAGCTCAATTTTTAATTACAAATCCTGATATTTAACATTTACATTTATTACACCTAAAGGATATATAATTGGTTCATTTAAAGGTGAATTACCCGCCTCTGTGGTGCAGTTAGCTAACGTGCTGGTTTCGCGGTGAGGTAAGTTCAATCGGTGTTTGAACTTGAACGTCTGATTCCTCTTTCTGCTGATGTATTACCATTACGGTGTCATGCAAAGTACCTTTGCTATAAAGTGTATCCTCAAGAAAATATGAATCTCCCTTTGACTAAATCAGAGGGAATGTAGGAATCTCCACATTCATCCACACGTTTAATTACTTCACTAGCTATTTGTGTTTCTAAGCGAAGAACCTTCACATAATCAATAGAAGCTCCTATTGCGTGTAAAAATTCAATGATAAACTTGCTACGAGTAGCATAGTGAGGCCAACTGCAACTTGCAAAGGTATGTCACGGAGAGTTGTAGCACTTACATTGGAGCATTTCGTACACAAACATATGTGACAATCTTTCAGCCTTGTTTAACATGGTTGTTTCTCGCTTTTCAGAAGTATGGTACATATTGATCTTCCCTTGACAGCGTCATCTTCTTTTAGAACTACACCATCCATGCAATTCTTTTCAAGAGAACCTGTGAATTTACATTTTTTAGAGGATACTTGCGGCTTCAAAGCGAATTCTCATGTTATTTCCAATTTTCTCAAAAACTTCTTTCGCATTAACTAGAATAACATCTGCTGTTGCCTTAAGCGAAACCTGCTGGGGCTCATTCACCTTTTTTGGGTTGCTAAAGACAACAGCCACACTGTCCAGTTCTTCCTCAATGAGACTTTTTATTTGTTTTCGTTTGTCCCTCATGCAAACCATTCCAGCCATTGTTGTAACATTGCCCTAATGAAGAAAGTCATTTAATTAGGATATGAATTCTACAAGATTACATTGCGACTGTGTATTACTACCTCGTGTACTTTTTGCTTGTAACCCAACACGGTTTGTGATGTGCAATGTCCTTTGCATGAGGATCTCCTGGATCTGTACAGTCACTCAGACGAATCTTGAAGGTCTCATTTTGTGTGAGTTCGGCGGCTTCTTTCAATTCACTACCGGCTGAATCATTTTTTATGGAAATTAATGGATTTTTCCTCTTTCCTTCCTCAATACAGAAAACACTTATTTCGTTCATACATGAGAGTTTTTGATCTTGTTGTGTAAGCTACATTTTTATCTTCAGTGGTGGAACTAGAACATGATTGTTTACACTTCTCTTCTTCATATAATCTACTACTCTGATCCATGTTAGCTTTATAGGCGCATTACTTGTAGCAATCTGAGTGTCATGATGCTTTTAAGTTTCTCAGTTCTTCAAAGGTCACATTTCCTAAACGACTATTAATTGACATAAATTCACTTTCATTTCAGTCTGCTCTCTTCCTTACACATTCTAAAACTTTATCCAATGCACAAGGTGTAATCTGTCCAGTCTTGCTTTCTTTGCTGATGGTGGTAGTGATACCTGTAAACGACTCCGAATTTCCGGTGGGCCAGACATTGGGGATAATATAAATACCACTCAATTAGGAGCTCAGTTTCATGAGAGTTTGTTTTTGTTTTGAAAATCAGCACCTGAAACAAATAATAGAAATTAAAACTTATAGAGTGGTCTCTGTTACACTCATTATTTTAAAGCTACACAAAAATAAATGCTAGGATCTGGAGTAGAGCGTCGGACTCCATCTACTTCCCTCCCTGGTTGAGCCATTATCATTACTAATTACAATGGTTCGTAAACTTTGTAAGACTGTAGGTCCACCTTTTTAAGGAGTACTGTACAAGCGTAATGCTAATGGGAGCCGTAAGGAAAGGAAATAACACTAAAACACCTACACATTGGCAGATTTCAAATAATACATAGTAACATTTATTGTTCTTTTTTATATTAAGAACTGAAAAGGTCCAGTAACAAATTGTCATAGGACAACACCAAAAGGAGCTATGATCGATTGTTCTCAACAATGTCCAAAGCAGCCACCGTCACACTGGTCACATGCCTCATTCAAAATCCCACGGGATAACAGATGCTCCTGGACTACAATATTAATTACATCTTGCTTGTCACAAGGATAACCCATATGAGCTTGTGCTTTCGTACTGTTCACTAGGTCTAATTCATCTTGTGGGGCCGACAGCACCCATTTTGTTTATAGGAATGTTCCTATCTTTAATCCTGTTAAAAATTACACCTTTTGGTATTCCATAACGTTCCTGTGCTTGTAAATAAGTGCAGTTTTGGTTGTCAACGTCCATCACAGCTCTCATGATGTCCTCAACGGTATAGGATGATCCTGGTAGGTCCTCGGAATCTGGTAAAACATCCAAAGTACTATTAGGCCTACAATAGGGGAAAAAATACACATACAGGATTAAAACAAAATCATCCTATTTAGACATGATCCAAAGTTTCAGGAAAACTAAAAACCAAGAAAAGCCGTAGGCCCTCAGATGTCACAGTTAGTGTACTTAGCATCAGTAGGCTAACTAATAGTTAATATTAATACACAAACCAGCTTAATATACAATTTTGTCCTTGTGAAAATCTGAAAAAGTACAAATATTCATATTCACAATTACCCCAAACTAATGTTTCCATTTACCCCTACATTGATTATTTAGGGGGTAGTTGACCTGGCGGTCTAGGGGTAAGTTGTCAGACTTCTGTGCTGGGGGTCCGGGGTTCAATCCCCGGTCCTGGCACAGATTTATCTGATTACCAAACCCTTCCTTCACCTCTGACAAATTAATGTATTAATCACAACTTGTGAGTGTGTGGAATGCCATGCCTCCACCATGGTTCAGATTCCACGTTAAACTGTAGGTCCTCCATTTCATCTCACAATCACCCTACCATTACATATTAGCATAGGTGCGTATAACCCAAACAGGTAGTAAGATGCGGTGCTAATAATATTTGGGGGGTAATTGTAAATTGACTCTCATGTCAACCATACTTTGTGATGGATGAAAATAACAACTCTAATATTAAAGAATGAATGTTATAATTACCTTAGAATGTGTGATCTTCAATCTCAATGGGTGTTTCTTCTCAAAATGATGATTTCTATTAGAACCTCCAAAACTGTTCAACAAACTTTTTTGTAACCATAAAGAGATGCACAAAAATTAACCTCAAACTTCCACTTAGAGTTCCAACAAGAAAGAAAAGTTTTGGAGGGAAGATGAATACATTATATCTGGCAGACTGGCCAACCTTACTTAACTGCACAGAACAAAAAAAACCCAACCTACTGTTCTCAACTACCTCAAATTCCCAACTACCCCAATTAAGTAAATCATTTTTGTCTGTTTACCAGTGTTCACAGACACACAAAGTTGTGTTCACTCAAATTTGTTTTGCAGTATCTTTATTTAGTGGATGTAGTAATTGTGCGACGACGGACTCAATGAGTGTTGAAGCATGCCACCGGCTAACATTTATTTCAGCAGCTTATTTATTGATAACAAAACCTAGTCCCCAAACAATTGTTTGAATGGAAATATGAATATAGTGCAGAAGATTTTCAGGTGGACTTGATGTTTAGTTGCTTGTTTACTTATTTTACCAGAATGTCGAATGGGCACTTTAAATTACAGATCTCTTAAATAGGCCAAATAATTAAAAAAAAAAATGCAGCTCTTCACAATCCTATCTCAACTATTGTGGCTCCCAAAGGCCATTTAGTTGGCCACTAGTGCTTTATAGCATTTTGTCATAATTTTTTAAACCTCGTCAGCTTTGGGGTTTTTAGATTTTTGGGGGGGTGTGAGGATTGTTTTTGGGGTTCTAGAACAAGACTTACGTTGCTCATTCATACTGTTACTATCATTATTAGTTTGTTAATACTATCATTATTGTAATCACCCTAATACACTTGTGAGTTAGATGCAATGTGACGACTTGACATAGTCATCCTTGGTGGGTTTTTGTCATTTAAAACGTGTAAATAGTGTCTTCTTTTCATGAGCACCCATCTCTGACTTAGTCTCAACATTAATCTTCTCCCTTCTTAACTGAGATAGTAGGATGTCTTTTTTTACGTCTACAATGGTAGTACCTAGCTCTGAAGCAATGCCCACAAAGCAATCATTCCTTTGTTTTTGGGATTCAACAGCAGACTGTTGGATTCATGTATTTGTATTAAATTCACTGTTCTTTCATGGGTCCTGTTTGCAGCTGATCTTAGGAAAAGTTCACCCACAGAGCGGACAATTCTATTGAACAAAATGGCTGCTGCCTTCTCCCACCACTATACTCAATTTTATTTGTTGAGGTTTCCACACCAACTGAACACCAAACATTGTTCGGTGAACATCACAATGTTCGGTGAAATAAAATTCATCTTTTAACTTTGTAGATTCATTTAGATCACCAAGAAACAATCATTTTCATGATATGAACAAGAAACATAAGTTATGAGGCATTTTCTCAAATAGTTTGCAGTGCTTTGGGCTTAGCATTGAGAACTTGGCAAGGCTGGTGAGGCCTACTTTTATTTGGGGATACTTTATGCGCCTCTGACAAATGCACATACATGTAACGAGCATGTACTATATATTTTTTCTTCTCACCGGTATGAGGGTCCTTTTCTTGATAAATTATTTGGTCTTGGTGGGGCTTGTCAATAAATTTCATGTGAATTTTAAATGCAATGACAGTATTATCTAGATTTCCACTTTAATCTAGTAAAGCCCTTTATGTAGAAAATGAAGATTCCAACATGCTTTTGATTTGTTGGTCTACTACTTCTATTTTATGCTGGGTTACCATACATCTGCTTTTTCCTCTTTTCTTTGGACATGTCCTCTTTTTGAACATTATATAATTTTATATGCCTAGGCCACAGGCAAATAATATACCCAGACATTGAACCTCCAGGTTAAAATGGTTGCGCTCCTTTTGCCAGCTTGAGTCCTTCAGCACTAGGATCACTACTTTGTCCTTTTATCACCCAGCACTGACAACTAGCGAAACCCTCCCATTAGGTTGAGAGTCTGTTTCTTTTAATTTGTCTGTGGCCTAGGGGGATTTTTTTCTTCAAAATAATTCTGTTTTAAGTGGTTTTTTTTATAGACCTACATAGTGTTTATACATTTAATTCAGTGGTCCAGCCTTTCCTGTCTAATGGGCCATTCTGCATAATGCAGCAAACGTGGCAAACCACATGTAAATTAAAAAGTAATGATAATGGTGATAAACAAGTAACACTCTTAGAACTGGTTTCGGATTAGCATTGGTGGCTGCCTGAGGTTCAACTCTCGCAATGGTGGGGATACTGGTCGGGTGAACTGAGGAACGTTTCTCCTAAATGATTTCCAACCCATGCAGATGCATGTACAATTCCTCTAAATTCAACCTTCCTCATCCCTAACACATTCACTTTTAGTTTAAAAAAAATATTTAGACCATGCTACAAGCACAATATTGTTTACTAACATTATGATTATACCACTATACTTAGTGATATGACAACCTACGTTCATAGGCCTACTGCAAGTTGTTTCAATACATATTGTGGTAACACCTTTTTATATCATTCATTCAGAAGAAAACAAGTCATAGACTGCAATTTGACCCCACTGACTTGCCTCTTCTTCCCATTCCTTATACACAAGAAATCATAGTATTAATATATTTATAAATAAAATAAACCATTTTTGAAACAGTTCCTCTTTTTATTGTTCTGAAAAATATGGTATCTATGATTTCACGAAGAAAATATTTGCCCGACTTTGTCGTAGGTTACTGGGATCACTGATAGTTTACCTCTCATCACTCAAGGCAAATGCTTGTGCATTTCTTTAAAATTCCTGATTTTTCTTAATCTCTAATCATTTATATTTTGGATTCCTTATTACACACAATTACAAAGCTGTCAGTATAATGGTCACCACAATCATTGTAAATGCTCTTTTAGAAAACCTATCCTACATGGTTATTTTTAGTTCTTCTCTATCATTTGTTTTAAAATCCCAACCTGGTTTTGGAACCATCATTGTCAAAAAATTTTTGAACTAACGGAAGGCCAATATTATTAGTTCTTTCCCTTGCTAGGGATCCCCCAGTTGGTGTGATCAGTATCTAGTTCTAGGGGTTATGTTTTATTTTCATTAGGGTTAGATGTGAAGGTTATGATAACCAAACTATCTGTGAATGTTCAGCTTAACCAGAACTTGACGTTTTAATATTCTGGTTGAGCTTGTGTTGAAATATTTGTCAAAAGTAGCTTAACGAAAATATCTTGTTATTTAAAATCTATAATATATTATATTTATGGAGCTAATACCCTTATCTAGAACCCAAATTGAGGACAATAATTTAGAGATTACTTCACACAATATATCATTTGACATTGTTAATGAGTTTAAATATTTAGGAACAATTTTAACTAGCAATAATGATATTAAAATATAAATTAGGAAAAGAATACAGCTGGGCAATGCATGCTATTACTTGTTCAGTAAGTTGTTGACATCTCGCCTGCGTTCAAGGCATGTAAAACCCAGCATATACAAAACATTAGTTTTACCTGTTGTTTTATGGGTGTGAAAATGTTCGAACGTAAGGTATTTAGGAAAATATTTGCTTCAAAAAGGGATGAAGATACTGGGTAGTGGAGGAGATTACATAATGATGAGTTGCATAGACTGTACTAATCACAATACATTATTAGGATAGTCAAGTCTCATGGATTACGGTGGACAGGGCATGCAGTTTGAATGGAAGAAACTAGAACTGTGTTCAGAGTATGGATTGGCTAACTCAATGGGAAGAGACCATTGGCAGAGCTAGTTGCAGATGGGAGGATAACATCAGAATGGATCTGAGAGAGATAGGGTGTAATGAGGTGGACTGGATAGAACTAGCTAAAGAGAAGGATATGGTTTAGTGAGGTGGATTGGATAGAGCTAGCTTAAGGTAGGGTAGGTGGTGTACTTTTGTAAGTGCGGCAATGAACATTCACGTTCCTAATGCCATAGAGTAAGTAATACCCTTATCTAAAAATAAATGTTATAAATTGGTTTTAAAAAGAAATCTGGAAATTTATTTCAATGTTGCCTAATGTACATTTTACTTGTAGGGTGGTCAGGGGTAGCTCATGGGTTGTTGCAAGGGCAAGCAAGGGTTGACACGACTTTTCCCTCCCCCTTGAACAACCACATACAAAATAATGTAATTAACAAATGTTAGCAATGTTAAAGGGCAATTTTGAAACCGAATGAGAGGAAACAATGTACTATTATGGTCCTGTCAAGCATCACCCTTGGTGTCACAATGCATGCTAATAGTTTTATCTTACTAATGTGGCATGGGTATTAGCATGAGTATAGCATGGAAATATGCTTCTTTGCCCACATATAGTTAAATTATATGGAACTTTATTACCTCTCAGAAAAAAAGTTTTGTAAGTTAAAAATGGTTGTTCACAAACTTGATTTCTTTTGAGGTGTGTTGACATTTTGTATCAACATTGATGGACGTACAAAGATTAAATGCTGTACTATTATTGAAGTAAATTAACAATTTTTTTTGTAGGAATAATGAAAAATGTTTTTTTAAATTTAATATTTTGTTACCTACCATCCACTTCACAGTACCGATGGCGCCTTTAATGATGCACCCTACTTTCAACTTGGGCTTGAATTCGGCTCTGGGGAACACAGGTGGTGGTGCCAAACAGCTACAACTCCAACAACAACTTCAACAACAATGGAGTTCACAGAAGAGAAGTAAATACAAATTTATTCCCCAAAGCATACAATTTAAATTCCTGAACCTTCTTCCTTATATAATATTATGTACCTCAGAGAGTGAAAGGAGGTTTTCCTTGAAGAGTTATTTACAATATATTCACACCATTTCCGTTACATTTTCTGTATTTCTCCTTCATGTTAACCTTTCCTTTTATATGTTTCTATTTATGTGTCTTATCATTCTTTACTAATTTACTTTCCCCCCTCTTTTGTTCAACTTTGAGGAGGCTGTGTTGCACTTTGAACTCACTTTTTCAAGAGTTCTGGGGCAGCAATGTACACTGTGTACTATGTTCTTTTTATTGTAAAAGCCATATTTTGTTTTATTCCTTTTATTTTATTTCTATCCTTCTTTCCTGTGCCTTCTTCCAAGCATAATACTATTTGCCTCAAAGAGTGAGAAGAAATTTTTCTTAAAGTTGTTCAACATTTGGATAAAACCATTGCCATATATAGGATTGAGTAATATTTTAATATTGTTGTTAGGTGTTAGTAAATGTTCTATATTAATAATTTTTCAAGGGGTATTTGAGATCAAGTTAAATCACTAATAATACAAGTCCAATATTATTTTAATCTCAAATCTAATTTCTGGTTTTCTTTTTACAATAATTGTGTTCTACATGGTGAAATATATATCTTTAAGTAATTTTTAAGTTAGTCCAGATAAAATTAGCCTTTACAAAGATTTTCATGCAAAAAAAAACATTTCAAACAATATCTTTAAGTCATTTTTCAGATAGTCTCGATAAAATCAGCCTATAAAAGATTTTCGTGCACAAAAACATTTCACCTATATCCTCTATACACAAATAATTTTAACTTATTGGGTCTGGTTTTATTAACTAGTACATAGGATTGTACTACTGTACATATCTAATGAATTGTAGTTACGTTAACCTACTAACTATTTATAGCCATTTTACCCATTCTTTCTGAGTTAATGTATATATCCTACATTTCAAACTATAATTGGGTTGTTGATGGAAAAGGTGCACAAAACTAGAAAATGACATTTTACCATTTTATGTTGATTTAAAACTTTTGATTAACAGACAAGCTCTAAATTGGAACAGTTTGGCAGGCTTAAACTTTCATAAATCTTAGTATTCTCACACAATTTGATACCAAGTACAGTTTTTAAGTGGCTATCATCAGCATATAAATTTCTGAAGGCCAGAAACAATTTTAAATGTATTGACATCTATATTTGGCAAGAGTGTATGGGTGTTAGGCCTTAAAATGTTGCTCAACCACCTTTGGTGAGACTGCTAGTTTTATTCCAAGTGGAGTTTTAATTTTCTTAGTCTCTATATTATGCGAAATCCACGACCATTGACCTGTGCTATGTATTAAATTGTACTTATTATGCTGTAAGACATTTTATGATCTTTGGCTCTAATAAGTGTGTGTATCAAGTTTAATCTGCCAATCTTGGAAGGGTTGATAGCTTTGATTGGTATTCTATCTGGTAAATCTAGTTTGGACACTTTTAGGTCTTCTAGGCTACCCTGGTGGGAGGTGCTATTGCAAACAAGCCAGGGGCGGTAAAAAGCTTGTCAGATGTCAGATACCTATGTTTATGGTGAGGCAGGTGCTCTGGCAACACCTACTACACCTTCTTGGGCATTGAACACTTCCATCAGGCTCTCGCTGAATAACTTCAGATGGGAAGGCAGGGAACATAAGTTAGGGGCACAACTCTTACAGTTTTTATAGCAAAACATTTTTTTGGCCAATAAATAAAATATTGCTCCAGTAGAAATATTGTTTAATTTACTTCACACAGTGAAATGAAGAGAAAAAGCTGTCATTACATTTTTGGACATCCTTAACAGAAGTTTCAACTTGAGCAATGTTTTATTTATTTTGGCCCAAAATGTTTAAATATAAAAATTGCAAAAATACTGCCCCTAACTCTCATCCCTTACACTCCCAGTAGGTGTGCAGGTATATTTAACACCAGCAGGCGCGTGAGTTTTTTTATACCACAATCAGTTTTCACTGTACTAATGATACCAAATGAAGGATTTTTTAAATGTTTTGTTTTATTTTGAGTCAATTTAAACACATTTCACTAAATAAAATAAAATTATTGGTTAAGATCGATTGTTTTGTTAACAAATATAAAGTGCCATAATTCATAACATTGGTCTTTTTCTAAAAGTGATGCATATACTGATTTTTGTAAAAAAAAACCCAATTTTTTAACATACTATATATACTGTAAGGATGACTACCTGCTTTCTCTGAGTGTTGTAAGGCCAACTGTTTGTGTCAGTGACAAGTAGAGGTCCTGGTGTCCGGATAGGGAGACATTGTGTTTTATTTCATATTAATGGCTCTCTTAAGGTAGCATTGTGCTTGTAACTGTTAAAGGTATTTATTCCATTCATTTTTGTTTAGATATAATTTAACCAGGACAACCTCTGGGGTCTAGTGGTCAGATCTCCTGGCTACAGATCCAGAGGTCCCGGGTTTAACCCCTGGTACTTTCAGGTTTTCTGTGAAGCAATGGGTCTATATCAGGGTCAACTCAAACTCACCCTAGTGAGGACAAATATGGAGCTACTTGAATGAAAAAGTAGTGGCTCCGGTCTAAAAAATTTAGATTAACGGCCGATGACACCCTCTCTCCACAGTAGTTGGCACTATCTTTGCCAAAACATGGTGGTCTCTTGGTCGATATGGCTTGATTGTAGGCTGATACCATGGAGTTTTATAATTTAATAAAGGCACAATTTTATTTAGTTTATATTATTTGTAACCATTGTTAAAAATGCTTTAAGATGTTCTAAAAACTTTACAGAGCAGATCAAACTGGGAATTTTGCTTAAGGCACAACTCTTTCATAAAACCTTTTCAAATTAGAGTTAATTTCAAACAATTTGATTGTTGATTTCTTTCCTGCGCTAAATATTATTTAATTTTATCCAACATACTGTACCGGTTTCATAGTAATTCCTGCTTAAATGATTTTGAAAAATGTCTCTAATTATGAATTACCATCTTTATAAGCGGTTAACAGACCATGTGAATGTATAGTATTTATTTGCGGGTTCATGTTGGTGCTTTATCTTATTTAGCTATGACTGGCAACAAAAGGCTGTGAGAATATTTTGATTATACTTTGTTATATTTGTGGTAAGTTTGCATATTAAACTTACTCTGAAAATATTAATTGGCCATTAAAATCCATAAGCTCCACCCAAAGTTGCCTATGTTCAAGTTGAAAATTTGTGCTAAATGCAAAACAAAATATTTATACCTTTCTTTTGGAATTTCAGTAAGCAGATGTGATCAAGGATATCTCAAAGATAATTGCTATTTTTATTTGTTTAATTAGCAAAGCTACAATAACAAAAGTGAAATTTCTCATTTGAACAGTCAGTGTGCTCTAAGACTTTTTGTTCATGGACCTGAGTTACTCTACCAAATAATCCTGATAGTCCCTCATATGAACAGTAATGATGAAATGATTTTTCAACCTTCTTTTTAAACACTCAGTCAACCTAGTTATTTGGTGAGAGATTTGAGTTTTTCATAGGGTTATCATATATTTTTGGATCTAGACTGGACTAAGAACTTATTTTCTCCAGGAACACCATGCTACTGGAATAGAAATCTCATTGTTAATCCAAAATAACCAAAGAGCTGCAGTCTACAGAAAAAGTTAATGGAAATAATTCATCGATTTTTCCAAAAGAAGTTTTAAAAGAGCTTTCTTCAGTATGGTAGCTTGCATATACATTGTTTCCAATGCTCATTCATTTCATTTGAAGGAAATGTGAAAAAAAAAATCTAGGTACATTTGAATACAAAGAAAATAGTGTTACTGTTTGGTTTTGTCAACAATATACTTATTCAGTTTCAATTTCACAAAGTCAACTTTGGATACAGAAGTTTTAGTTGAGCACAAAAAATCCTATTATATCCACTGGACATAAAACTTTGCTTCATAAAGCATTTCCTGAAAGCTTTAGTCAAAGATGAAGATTGTTTCAAGCATTTTCAATATAGACTTTCTGCTCTTTCAGAAGCAAGAAGGGATATTCAGCAAACTTCAGCTAAGGAAATTCATTTTGAGTTAACAGCTTGAAGGAACACTTAAGACGGTTGAACAAGAATCGCGACCTGCCTTTAAATATATTAACACATTTTTTGGGAGACAACTTACCATACAATTGTCAACAGTATGCCAAATAAATTCAACTAATTATTTTGTAATATCAGCTAACAAACATTGTGATTTCCTTGCAAATCTTGGAGCTGTTTTTTAAGAACAATATATCAAGGAAATAAAGATGAGATATCATAGGACTTTGGTGTTGAACATGATGGCTTACTGATAAACGTTAAAATGAGAGGATTTTGAGGTAACTTTTAAAAGAAAGGTAGGCCTAACTGACAAAATGTAGCTTTGAGAATAAAAGATATAAATTTTGCAGTCAATTGAAAAAAATAAACTAAGTCTGTTCTTTTCATTCCAATTTGTAAAATCCAAATTAAATTAGTTTGCGCGGTTAAAATGTGCCAATCTGTTGCATTGTTCTGAATCTTTGTTCTTTCACACCCAGCTTTAGCACTGGTTGCACGGATACTGACGAGCGCCAGCCAAGGCAAATCAAGCACTGCCGGTAGGTCAGTTATAAATATACATAATTGTAACTCTGTGAAACATAAATCTCGTCCGAATTATGCTTGTCAAAGCACATGTCAACATACCACACAAAAATCAATGCACATGATAACTGAAACTGGCCCACGCATTTTATTCAATAACCAAGTTGTGCAGTAAACCAATAACTAGTGCAATTGTTCATACTGGTTTGGTCAGGTCGGAAGTCCGCAAATTGTCATGAAAAGGATTTTAATGATGATTTTCTTGCTAGTAAAATATTATTCATGCCAACAATTCATTTTTAAACATTTTATTTACCAGTAAATAATGTTCTTTTCTTATGCATTAAATTTGACACCACACAAAGTTTAAAACTAACTAGATTGAGTTGATCAAAAATTTAATTTTCATTCTAGGAAAACTTGAATGGTCATTTTCTTTGTTGATAAGTTTCTACATAAGAAATATACTTAATCATATAACATTCAAAATTATCCTTTAATAACAAGAAGAATAGCTTTTGTTGATTCGACTCATATTTTTATTTATTGTTTATTTTTGTGTGTCATCAACGAGGCACAAGTTAGCACTAATCTTTGTTTCTCACATCAACTTGTATCTCTGTTGCATTACTGGATATGATGAGATATGATGTAGGTATAGGCAGATAATTATGGAAAGTAGATGAAGGGATATCACTAGGCAAGTAGAGATAGATGAAGGAAGGTTTATCATAGAGCCCTTTATGGAATATAAGGTAAGAAGAGACACATTGAAGAAAGGATGATAAATGACCACATGGGATACTTGGCAAGAAGATACAGATAATGATGAGGCACCATATGGAATATAATGTAGATACTGTATGGCGTATTAGGTAAGAATAGGCAAGATAATCAAGGAACTTGGAAGTAAGCATATACCATACTCAAGACTTTTTTAAAGGAAGAATAGCTACATGGTCTCAAAAGGAAAAGAAGCAGAGAGATAGAATGATGTATTCAGCCAACCATAAGGAAGACATCACGTAGGGATAGTCCAACTGCAAGAGAGCCTAAATGGCTCTTTACTGGAATCAGCCAAACATCACCTAAACTAAATAACAGGATATTGGACAGATAAAAGAGAATGGGTCAAATAGAGAAATAATATATTGAAAAATACCTGTTTAGCCATTGGCTAAGTGGTAGATTGTAATACTTTACTACTATTTCCTCTTAAACTCGACAACTGAATACACACATCACCGTCATATTTGTCCCAAAATCAAACTTCCTCAAGTATACAGGCTGGTTTTTTTTAAAGTTGGCACAGTGAATTATCTTAAAAAAACTAATTTAAGAAAAAAGGTTTCATACAAAGTTGCTTGGTTTTGAGATTCTGACAAAGTGACATAATTTATTTTGTATTAATTGACATCTGCAAGGTCATATCAAGGTCATCTATTGTTTTTCAAATGGAACCCTGTATATTTTTTTATTGCAGAATCAAATATTACAAGAAAAAATGAGTCACTCATGTCTGAAATACTTTTTTTTTATCAAAGGTCTATATTTGATGATATTTAATGAATTAAATAAATATGTATGATGTTTTTGGAACTGTTTTTATTTCAATGTATTGACTACTAGAACTTGAAGAGTGTAAACAAATATGAACAAAACACTCTCACAAACAAAAAACAATTTGTTACTGAAAATATTGAAATTATTTTAATTTACGGTGAGTGTAAAAGAAAACTTAATGATGCTATTCTACTGTAAGCTGATCGTTAAGAGAAATGCACATCACTTAGATCTTTTTATCGGGTGGTTAAAGAACTTGTTGAAAATGGAAGTGTTCAGGCGAGGAAAAGGAGTCGCTGAACAATTATCACCGATTAATATAATGAGATCATAGTCCTAGCCGCAGATGCTAATAATCCTCATGTAGGTTCTCGTGTGATTTCTAGTTATTTAGGAATATCCAAGAGTAGGTTGCTCAAAATATTGAAGCATTATACATTTTATCCTTACCGCATGTCGTTGATTCAAGAGCTTCATGGAGAAGATTTTCTCAATCGAGTGGTATTCTGCCAATGAACACTTGAACAAGCAAGAATAAATAGGATCGCTTTTCTTAAAGTGTTAGTCTCTGATGAATCGAGCTTTACAAATAATAGAGAAGCTAACCAAAACATGGATTATTGGAGAGCAGAAAATCCAAGGTGGTTGCGCCAAGTTGAAAGACAGCACCCTTAGACTGTGGACTTAATGGAGACAAATTGATGGGCCCCTTTTTTATTGGTGGTACAATGAATGGAGACAAATACAGAACCTTTCTAAATAAAGGATTGCCATTGCTGCTAGAAAACTTAAACCTACAAAAAAGGCAAAACACGTGGTTTCAGCATGATGGTGCCCTACCCATTATTTCAGAATTGCACAACAAGTATTGGATCAAAATTACAATGACGGCTGGATCGATGGAGGTGGTCCAACTAGTTAGCCTGCTAGATAACCAGATTTAACATCATCATATTTTCTTACGGAGCTACCTAAAATAAAATTAATACCGTAATGTACCGACAACTCTAGAAAACATTATGGAATGCATTAGAATTACTTGCAGGGATATTGATTGAGAAAATCTATTAAATACATTTCTTTTATAAAGTGAATTGGAAAGTCTATCAAGTAGGTCATAATTTTGAACAATTGTTGTAATTTAACATTTCGACCCCTATGAACAAAAGTTTTGTTTTTCAATTTTGAGATCATTTTGCTCGTATTTGTTTACTCTCTACAAATTCTAGCAGGCAGTAAAATGAAATAAAAACAGTTTCATAAACATACATACTTCTTTACTTCATTAAATATAATCAAAAATTCACCTCAGGAAAAAAGGTGTGTCAGACAAAAGATGCTTGTTTTTTTTTGTAGAATACTATTCTACAATAAAAAATACAGGGTTAAATTAGACAAACAATAGTTGACCTTTAGATAGACATCCACTAAATAAAAAATAAATTATGTAATTTTTTCTGTGTCTCAAAACTTTGTATGAAACATTTGTTTTCTTAAAGATAATATATCATTGTGCCAACTTAAAAAGAATTACCCTGCATACTACAAACCATCCACCCAATCTTAAGACTGAATTCTACTTGTAGCCTTTTTCAATAATACCTCAGCCTCTTCTCAATATTTTGATGTCCTGAGATGATTGTGCACTCCCTGTCACGCTACTGTCATGTATCCATTCAGCGACCTTGTTTTCGCATACCTTTTCCTGCCTTCATATTCTGATCAAAATCTTTTAACAACTACATCATTTATACAATCTTAGCCTTCTTCTTTGATATAAAAGCCCTCATACTAGCAAACTGTGAAGCATTCAAGTATTTTATGAAAAGTTTAAGTTAAGGTTAAAATTCTTTTGTCCTTGGATTAAATAGCTAAGCTATTATATTTGTTTATTATGGTTATAGACACATCTATATATCATAATATTTAAATTGAAAAATGACACCTGGGCACGGGAATTGGACCCAGGACCTTTGGCTCCTTTTTGCTCCTATCACTGAGCTGCCCACGCTCATTCTTCACTCATATTTTAAGGCAGAGTCTGTGGTGAACATGCAGAAATAGTCAGCTACATATGTGGGATCAATTAAGATCACGAGCTATCAGATCAACTCAAGAGGTATTTATGCTGCCCCAATAGTACAATTGACAATTTTGTACATACATACATATCAAATAATAGCTTGGCTATTTAATGCATATATGCAAATTTGTCATTATAATAGCTTGGCTATTTAATCCATCATAATGTCAGCATGTGTACAATTGTCAGTGTACTATTATCATAAAGTCCTCCCAAATCAAAGATGGCTACATAATCTGATAGCTCATAATTTAAACTGACCACTCATATGTAACTGCTGATTTCTGCACACACTTGACAGAATTTGCCTTAAAATGTGAGTTCAGAATGACCTTAGGTACAGGGCTACTCCTGGATAGCAAAGTGGTAAACTCATTGCTGCATGAAGCCAAAGGACTGGGTTCGATTCCCATGTAATATTTAAATTTAATGAATATGATTTATTTTTTTTACTTTACCTGTAATTATGAAATACGGCAACAGCTGGACTCTCTTTCATTTCTATAAAATGCCAATTGTAATGTAGAACTAACTTGATAAAATTATTAAATAAAAAAAGGGTTATTTTGGATCCATGAAAAGTTGAATTGGACAGACAGAATGCCCAAAAGGGTTATTTGATTCTCATTACTAGAAGTTTTACTTCCCCCCAAAAAATTTTGAACTTAAAAATAATATAATTGCACTTAAACTTAAAAGTTGCATGTAGTTCATGTGTGTATACTGTGTTATATTTCTTACCTCATAATGCTTTATTTATTTAGTTTAGCAATTTATTACATTTTTACTTTTATTGTTGTTGCATGAGCATTTTTGTGCTGATCTAATAGTTATTATATTTTAATCAAATTAAATAGTTATATATTTGATGTCATGGTAACATGTTAGATTTATATCACTTTTCCAAAAAGGTTTTATCAGACTATCATGTTGAGTTCAATAAAAAAATTTAATATAAAGTCTGGGTAATTTGATCAGAACATAAAGTTATAAGGAAGGCAATCTTAACTCCCATACCATAGTATTACATATTGACTAAAATATGTTATAGTTTTGAACTCTTCTTACTTAGCTGAGTTTGGAAAAACAAAACTACAAACATTTACTATTTGACTCGTATTTATATTTAGGTAACCCTTGTATAACATGGAAATTCTTTCTATTTCAATGGCAAGTTTTAACTTAAGAAGCAAGAGATTCCCCTTATGCTTTGCTAAGCACTCCGTGTCAGAATCTAACCCAGCACTTCACAATTTATTTTTGTGCAAGTGTTGTCTTCAATCAACATTCCCTACCCCACTGGTGTGAATATATAGTGTGTTTTTTTGTGGATATTTGTTTCTTTATATGGTTCACAAGTAATTTGTGCTATTTTGACTAAATATTTTAGTTACATAAAATAAGATTTAAATATAATTATGTTGATGAGAATGTATGGTAGTGGTTAAAAAACCCAACCAAATCAATTACATACATTTTCTACAGACAGTGACAAAGATCTGTTTTAGTATTTACTTTTATTGTGTGTGTAACCAAGATTAAATTAAGTAAAGTTGAATGGTATTTTGTTCACATGAATTAGTATAATTAATGAAAATATTTCTTATTTAAATAAAGTTGTAAGATTAAATAAAAGTTTAAAAATATACTTTTTTGTATTCTGGGCCAAGCTTAACCCGGTTTGACATAACACAACATTTTCTTCAAGCATAACTTCTGTGCTATACAAGGGATACCTGTATGTATACCCAGGGTGTCTACCATCCAGGAAAATCCTGGAATATGGGATAGTCAGGGAAAAATGGTCGGGGAATTCAGTAAATTACAACAAAAATAAACATTAAATGAGTAAATTACAATGTGGTCAAAACTATTTCTTTTCATAGTTGTGTAATGTATGTTATAATTTTCTAATTCTTAGTAGAAAATTTGAAAACTTATTACTATTTAAAAAAATGTGTGGGAAGGGGGGGACATACTTTTGAATCGGGAATTTCAGGAAATAATCAGGAGAAATCAGGGAAATATTCAGGAATTTAATTGGTCAAGTTGAGTAGACACTATGATACTTCATCCATGGTGGGAAAGCAGGTCTGAAAGGTCCTTTTTCCTACCAAAATACTAATATTGTAGAATTCTGGCAGGAAAAAAGACCTTTCAGACCACCATTGCTACCATAAGCAGGGTATATCCAAACAAATATTAAATGAGCGTACTGTTCTCTAGGTTTAAAAAAGTAGACTTTAAGCAGATAAATAAAACACAATTTTTTTTGTGTGGTTTAGTTTTCTAACTATATATATATATATATANATATAACATGTAACTCTTGTTAGACTGGATTACTGGTGAAAGGAAGATTTGGGTTTGAATCATGGTTGGGTATAGGGGTGTTTTTTTCCCAAAATGGTTTCCCACTATCCCTCAATACAATTGTAGATACATTTCCTCTAAAATTCTACCTTCATCAACTTTCCTCCATTGGTGTAAATATATTTGTATAATCCAAACTAATACTAAGACACAGTGGAAAATTTAAGTATTTTCTGTAAATGCCCATCTTAATAATACTTAGTCAGTTACTCATTAGTAGAAAATATAAGGGTACACAATGCATTAAAATGGTATTTTTGCCTTGATAATACAACGAAGAAGAACGTCTTCTTCTCACCTTGTCCATTGCAATAATTCCTCTACAGTTAAAAGAATTATTTTTATTCATCAGGAAACACCTTGCTATATGTAGTATTGACAAAATAAATGGTAAATTAACAGAGTTCAACTTTTTTTAAACTCAATTATTTCGATGTTGATTGGAAACTGCTAGTTTGATCATACTTTCCATCACTAATATGGCTATTCCGACACTCATCAAAGTAACTTCTCTTCCTTCATAATAATTCTGCATTCATTTGTGAAAGATTATAAACACAGTTTATGGACTTATTCAAAATGTGTTGTAGCTAAACTAAATGTTCACTATTTTTGTACACATTGGAAACTTGGCACTATCATTTGATCACATTGTTCATTTTAATTGGTCTTGAGAGCAAGCAGTATCGAAAAGAGTTTACATAGTTTCTGGAGGTCTTTTGTCAGCACGGCTTTATTATTTATCAGTATTTACACCCATAGAGTTAGGTTTTCACTAGAGGGCTGGACTTTCAAAACAGGATTCAATTCTCTCTAAACTGCACAGTGTATTCTCCATCCTCTCTTCCAGGCATTTCCATCAAATTTTAGAGTATAGAAATATACCGTATATAAAATTTAATTATAAAAATTGTTCAAATATATTATTTTCCTAAAAAAAACATTTAAGAAGATTTGTTGTAATTATGTTAATCTTCCCATACTGTTTTTCATTATTTTTTTTCAGGACTTTTCTTTGAATACCACTTATTAGAGCAATTTAAGAATTGATTTTAATAAACTCATAACTGTGGAAAATTCCAACACAGGTCGATTAGATAAGTCAACCTCGGTGGTCTTGGGGTAAAGAGCTCACCTTAGGACCTTAGGATGAACGTGGGTTCAGACCCAGTCAAGATCGATGGATTTTTCTTAAGTAGCACAACTTCCTTCAGGGGGGAAGTAAAACTTTCGGCCTTATTTCAACTGTGGCATGTAAAAGAACCCTGGAAGGCATGTGAAAATACCTTTCCTGGCAAAATTGGTAGCCCTTTCACTCTCGCTCATAGACATTCTTGTGTGCTGATATAATCCACGTTAAAACCTCAAATACATACAAACTTAAATATATCAAATAGGCTGTGTGTTTTAACAGATTCAACCCATCTTTGATAAAAATTGTAAAAAATAAATTTGTATTTTGGTTGTCAATATTTTACTGGAGTTAAATCTTCATGGCTGTTACTCAGTTGTAAGAAATTTTTGAATATAAGTAAAAGTTTTTAAAAATTCCAATATCTTTAGTTTTTTTACATATAACACAAATTTATAAAGCCATTTATTTGCCCTAAAGCTTAAATAATCCAATCTATCATTAACACTCAACTATTTTCAAACTCATCACTCACTACCTGTAGAGTGTTGTATGATAAATTGCTGCTACTTCATTTCTAGGTACTTAACTATAATTTAACCCGCCTCAGTGGCGTAGTTGGCTAACGTGCTAGTCGTGTTGAGCTTGACTGCCGAGGACGGGGAGATCAAGGTTCGAATCTTGGTCGGGTGAACTGGGGGCGGTTTTTCCTAAATGGTTTTCAACTCTCAGCGCAAATGCGGGTTCACTTCCTCTAAATTCAACCCTCCCAATTTATAATCCATTAGCGTAATTAGTACTTAAGCGTGTAACCCAAACGGGTAGTAAGACTCGATGTTAAATAATAATAAAAACTATAATTTACTACTTTGAATACATTCCTTATTAAAACATAATCTTAAAGATCAAGAACAAAAAATTATTATTATTATTATCATCATCATCATCATCATTATTAAAGCTTAAAGTCATTTAAACAAAGGTTTTGTTTCTGTCAAAAATCTAGTCAAGGTCCTTGTGATGATTGTAGGTTACCATAAACCTGTGGCTACTTACTATGCCATCAGATAAAGGTTTGTCATATAAGGGGATGGAAAATTCAAGCCAATTAATAAAACATTTTACACAATACAATTATCACGAACAATCAAACCACTCATTGTAATCTTGCTTTGCCAGACAGGAAGAGAGCCAGATTTTCAGTAAATTTGGTTTTATTTTGTATTTTATTTTAAAACCATTTTTCATTGTTTTAGTTTTCCATCCCCTTATTCTCCCAAACTTGTATTTTAACAAATATATTATACCCTTTGGTACTTTCAAATAATATTGAGAGGTTGGTGTGATAGGGGGTCTACTTAAAAAAAATGTTTTTTAAACATTATTTTAAAATATTGTATTTATAAATAAAAATCTGCATCATAACTTCCAAGGACAAATTTCTTTTTATTCTTATTTTTACTTTGCCTTAGGCTGACGTTAGGAAATAAATCGTTGGATGGATACCCTAAGTAATTTTGATATTTGTAATTTTACCAATGTGTTTGTATCTTAAAAATGTTCCTTTGGCAATTCATCTTTAATTGTGACTACAAAGTACTCAATTGTTTATTACTCACCCAAAGTCTGAATTTAACTAAGTGTTACGTTATCTCAAATTCAGTGCTTTTTTAATTCCACCAACAGATATAAATTTGGAGCAGATGTGAGCATATAAATTAGTAATCTTTCACTTGATTTAAAAATGGTGGTTGTCATTTAGACCGGCTTTCCTATTGAATAAACGGCATTAACTCATCAATATAACTTTTTTAACAGAGCATGTCTAATAAAACCAAATCACACCAATAATTAAAGCAAGCTTGGTTGTTTCCTCTTTTACTTTATTCTTTTCAGACACTCTGGGTACCAATCAATTTATATAGTTTATTTATCCAAGATTTAATAGTCTTAAGGAGGTAAATAAGTTGCAATCCCGTATGTGAGTACAGTTAAACATAGGTAATTTCAATTTGTTGTTCTTAATTACATTTATTAATTTAAGCATCAGAACAATTTTATATCTTGTCAAGACTTTTCGCAGACATGATTGTCAAAAAGTTTAGATTGTATTAGAAGTTGGAAATGCTCCAACCTCCCTAAGATGGATGATTGTCTTGTTCTGTGTCATTATTTTATCATGGTTTAGGAATTGTTTTCAACACATGTGTTTTTATTGTACAGCAGACTTGTTCACCAACACGGACATGTTTGATCTGGAGAATGACCTGCCGGATGAGCTGATGTCTTCTGGGACTTGGGGGAATGCCATTGAGCCACCAACCAGCAACAAGCCGCCCGCGACTGGGCCAGGCCCTGGGTCCGGAGGAGGTCTCCAAAATGGGGCTTTAGACCAGCAGCAACAACAGCAGCTATCACACCATATTGTGCAACAACAACAGGTACTATAGCACCTTTTTTTTTTGCTAACCTGTGCTTAATCTCCGAAATTGTTCACAATCCACAGCAATAGACTGTCCACATGCACATCATCTCCCAAACTGGATACACTCTGTGTACCCTGAATGGTAGCAGTCTTTCTTTGATGGATTACACTATGACATTATTTTATAAGCTATGCCATAGTGAAAACGTGTAAGTTAACTCTGCTACCTTTCAGAGTAAACTCGTAAACTGTCCACAAGCACATTACCTCCCAAACTATCCACATCTTTAGTGCTTTACAAACAGTCTGGATACACATCACCTACTAAACTGTACACAAAAACATGACATTTCAATTGTCAATATGCACATCACTTTTAAATTGTTCACACAAACAGACCTTCTCAATTGTCAATATGCACATCACTTCTAAACTGCCCACACAAACAACACCTCCTATAAACTACCGACACTAACAGTGCAAACACTGACTCCTAAACTGGCCTTGCAAGTCTACTCAACTCTCTTAATGCCTACTAGTCATTGAATACTGATGATCCTTCTTATACATAGTTTGGTATCTTGGTGCCAGTACATCAGAAGATGCATCATGGTCAACATCAAGTCAGCAAGGCATTACTATGAGAGAACACAGGTGTAAATTAACAACTACTTGCAAGGAAGTGAAATGTGATTTGAGAGCACAAATGGGTCATTGTCATTTATAAATATTTATATTACAGTTTTAAAAGTTACAATATCTAATTTATTTAATATGTAGGCCTATGTTGAAGGGTCTTGCATAACTGGCTCTTGATAAATAATCTTGATTTTTTTATAGCTATAAGATAGATTTAGTGTTTTGTCAATGTTGACTTCTTTACCCTATTTCTTCTTAAAATGTCATTTCAATACAAGATTATCTTAATATAACAATAGTACCACAGATTTGAATAATTTGTTTGTTTTTATCCTCCAAGAATTTAACGTGTTCTAATTGCTTTGGAACAAATGTTTCTTTATCAATCCTCTTGACCTTATATGCTATCTCTTTTGGTGACAGCATTCCTAGGTCTCCACTTTCCTTGTTTCTCTTTTATCCAGAGTCTTAAGTTTCCACTGCATAGATAACTATGGCTATGAAGTATGCTCTATACAGCACTATTTTTCCCCATAGTAGGTCTACACACCTGCAGAAAACATCTCCCTGCTGCCCTGTTTGCCTCAATCACACTACCCAGATACTTCACGCTCTTTGCTTTTTTCAAATCTACTTCATTCATTTCTATCACATTTCTTGGCCTTGTTCTTGTGCGGTATTGGCTTAAAAGGCTAGAACCTTAATAAACAAATCATGCCTCCATCTTCCTCTATCCTTCCACCATTCTTCCTCTTTTAATTGCTTCCATTCTTCTTCTCCCACTTGCACACTTTCTATTATCTCCTCCTCGCCCCATCTCTTTCTTGGCCTCCCTTGCGGTCTTTTTCCTGCATACTTCATTTCCATAATTTTCTTTGGCATCCTATCTTTTTCCATCTTCATTACATGCCCATACCATCTCAGTCTTGCTTCCTCTACTATCTGTTGCACTACCTGTACCCCCACTCTTTCCCATGGCCTCCACTTTTATAGTCTCTCTTACATTCAATGTCAATGTTTATGCTGCATATGTTACACTGGGTACAAAATACCACCTGTATAAAACTTGTTACTCGTCAAGGGAATGTCTCTCCTTAGCAGGTCTCTTACACACCTGTAGAAAAAAAACTTTCCCTGCTATCCTCTTTTTATTAGATCCTCTCTACTTCTACCTTTAGCCTCAATCATATTTTACTTTCTGTACTTTTATCAGTTTTACTCTCTCCTACTCTATAGTTTTGCTAGACCTTATTTTCTTCACACTTTGTCATTCCATTCCTGTAGCTGATTCTGTGCTTCCTTTGTCTTCTCTCCACATACCATCAAGTCATCAGCAAACATCATGACTTCCATTCCTTCCTCCCTGAGTTTTCCTGCCATTTTGTTCATGAGCATTTCCATTTCCATTACAACTAGTAATGCTTTACTTCATTTTTATTTGGAACCACTCCGTCCGCCCACTCTCCGTCTTAAGACAACTCCTGTTACTCTCATACTTTCATTTCACTCATTACAATTCCTCTCTCCACTTTGGCCTCCTCCATTGCTTTTCAAACTTTATTTTTATCATACTTATATACCTTCTCCACATCCATAAGTACCATTACCATTCCATCAGCTGTCATATGACATAGATCAAGTCTATTTTAAACCTTTCATCCCCTAAATCTGTGCTGTTCCTTTCTCCACTCTCCTTCCATTTTATTTCTTAATTTATTTTACAGGATCTTCTCACATATGTTTGTATAGTGGCACATCAGTGTTATCCCCTTATAATTTGTACACCTCTTCCTGTCTCCTTTCTTGAAAATAGGTGTTATAGATCCCTTTTTTCAATCTTACTCCTTCCAAATCACTCTAAGCTATGTATACTCTGCATAACTATTGTATACCTAGTTCACCCGCACCTTAGTAAACAACTTGTTTCTATTTACCTCTAAAACACTAGTATCCTTCCTGATAAGCTCCACTGGAAACTCCCCACCAGAATTTTCATACAAACCCTCTCGGACAAAGTAGTAACCCCTTTCTAATTAGTTTGCTATGTGTACAATTTTGGTGTGTTCGCCCAAGTGGGAGGACCATGAAACCCTCCAACTCTATTAATTTGTTTTATTACCTAGTAAATATGTGAAAAGCTAACTATGTCAACTATTTGGAATAATAATAATGCTCTGGAGGGTTTTGTACACTAGGCTGGTGTATTTCCCCTGCAGGGCAAGAGCCTAATTGCGAGTTCGCTGGCGATGGCTGGCCAGCTTGGTAACAAGAGCCCCAACTTGCAGTCCCCACCTAATGTGTCTGTGAGCAAGAGTGGGGTAGTGGTGGGGGACCCCATTGGCCTTCTTTCCAGTAGCATGTCTGGCCCCAACCCGGGGGTCAACACGATGAGCATGTCGTCATTGCCAGTTGCCATGGTGAGCATGAGCAACAACAATAATACAAGTGGTGGCGGGGCTACCATCATGACGAGCTCAGGCACCATGGGTCAGCTTACCCTCGGCAAGCAACAGCAAGGGGTGATGCACCATGGTCTAGCCAATGGCCCACTAATGGCACGTACAGTAGTGGCAGCGGCCGCCATGCAGCAGCAGCAGCAGGCACATCTTGTTGCGCGGGGGCAGTCCCCACATCAAGTGCATACCGTGGGACTCAGTGTTGGACAGGGGCCACGTATGCAGGTATGACTGCATACACAATACTTCAACTGTAATGCAATGTAGAAATAAGACTTGAATACCCTTTTTCACTACACAAAGAAGTAATGGTTGTCTTTAAAGAAAATCACTTATACCCAATATCTCTTTCTCGCTCTATCTCTCTGGGTTATATGTACACATATGTACTAATTATGCTGGTGTGTTAGGGATGAAGAAGGTTTAATTTGGAGGAAATATACCAACATTTTCTTGGAGTGAGAGTGGATGTTCATTTAGAAAAAAACACCTACACTACAACTGACCGGAATTTGAACTTCAATCTTAGCATGTCTTCTTGACTTAAGTTTTGTTCTGAGTAGTATAATACAAGCTAAATTATGTGTGGAATCCATTGAGTTAATTGTGAGTTAATTCTAGCTTACATAAGTTGTCCTTGTGTCTTATATGCAGGCTCCTAACATGTCATCCATGAGTCAGATGAATGCAGTCAGTCCCTATGGATATGGTTCTCCAAGTGGTGGGGCAGCTGTCAACCAGGGCGTGAATGTGGGCTCTGGCGGGTCAAACGTGGCTGTGGTCGCACCCCAGCAGAGAGGTATTTCGGCAAACATGGTCGCTCTGCAGGCACAGCAGAGGTTCGCAGCATCTGGGGGTGGGCCTATTGGTGAGTTACTGAGACAATGTTAAATAATTTTGGGTACATTAATTATTAATCATCAAAATTAAATGAGTTTTATATCTCAATTTTATTTTCAGTTTGAGAGCCCTAGGTTCAATTAATATCTAAGTATTTTATTAAATGTGTGCAAGGGCTATTGTATAGTTTTTATTTTATTACTAAATTTTAGCAACAGTATTATTGGTGTGGGGGCTATAACTTAATATGGGTGAATAAAATGTATTACCCTCATTTAAAGAAAATACTTAAAAGCTATTTTATTAGGCCTATATTTATTTTCTATTTCATTCTTTCATTCATAAAAAAGTGTGTACAGTCTATTTATCTAACCACCTGTGATTTGTTTATTTATTTAACCACCTGTGTTTTGTACTATTAACATCACCAAGTTCCTAATCACAGTGCAATAATCAGGAAATCTTAGCTAAAATTTGAATCTTAGTCCTTAAAAAGTGACAATATCGCACCTTTACTTTACTAAATATATTGACACCACAGTCGGCCGTTATCCAGGTGGCTCCCAGATGGTTGGAAATGAAGGGGGAATGGCCCAGCAGGCTACTCCGCCTGCTCCATCACCTGCTCAACCACAATCAGGAGCCCCAAGTGGGAGCCAGCCTGGACCCCAGACCGCCACTCAGGGTCAGCCGCCCTCATCAGGACAACCCACCACCCCAAGCACAGCTCCCTCCACAGCTGACCCAGAGAAGAGAAAACTTATCCAGCAGCAGTTGGTGCTCTTGTTGCATGCTCACAAGTGTCAGCGCAGGGAGAGTCAAGCCAACGGTGATGTCTGGCAGGTATGTTTATCATCAAATAATTAAACTACCATTTCATTAAAAATTCAACTATAATACTATTGAAACAATATAAATATTACAATGCTTTAGAGGCAAACTGAATCCAATTGATTCATTCAATTTTGTTGCAGTGCACCCTCCCCCATTGCAAGACAATGAAGAATGTGTTAAACCACATGACGACGTGTCAGGCTGGCAAGTCGTGTTCGGTCCCCCACTGCTCTTCTTCCCGACAGATCATCTCTCACTGGAAACATTGCACCCGGTCCGACTGCCCTGTCTGTTTACCTCTCAAACAAGCAGACAAGAATAGGAATAATCCCAACGGTGAGCCTCAACAGAATAAATAAAATCTCTTCCAGTCAACTGATGGCATTCGTGGGCATCTAACCAAGCAAATAATAAGTAAAGAAGTGCTTTTAGAATCAATTTTTTTTTATAATTAATATTTGTTCTAATAGTTACCAAACATCGTGGTCAATTTCTTAAAAAATATTACCTAATAAATTACTTAGTTAAATTATTGGACACATTTAATGAAAACTTTCACCATTAATATGTAACTTTTAACTTGTTATGATATGTCTTGGTAAAGGTTGTTATTTTGGATATATTTCAGTTGTATCAAGTCAAGCCCCCAACACCCAACCTAACCCCTCTCCATCAGACATGAGAAGAGCATACGACGCACTAGGTATCCAGTGTCCTACGACGGGCGCCCCAAGTGGTCTCCTCCCCCCTTCTAATAGTGTAGTGAACCGGACTCACCGTATGGTTAGTGTACCTGGCATTGGTATCGGGCCCCCGCCCAACACCACTGCAGGACCTGGGGGCAACATAAGGGTGCTACAACCTCACTCCCAATGTGAGTTATAAAGTTGTTTTCACTTTTGATATAGTTAATTGATTTTATACATCCTGAAACCAGAGGTGCAGAATATGTTCAGAGATCCAATATTTCCCCAGAACATAACATTTTCAGAAAAAAATTCCCCGAAGACCATAGCACCCAAAATAAAACATTGAATATTTTATAGAGGTTGAAGGGAATACGAATTATTACCTACTACGTGGTTTGAAAAATTCAAATTTAAATATATTTTTAAACATATTTATTTTTATAGTACCTACCTTATAAAAAAATTAGTTGTCTCCCAGAAATGGCAACCTTCCCATTTCCTTGTGTGCATTACATATTGTTATTAATTGTTCAGGCTTACTGGTACTTTTAATTTTACATCTTTAGAGTAAGAGGCAATGAAGTGTAATTCCAGGAGGCCTTGGTTTAATTGTTGATTTTCATAGACTTTTTGTTTTTTCGTAGATTCGCCACTACTGCAAGGTCTATCACTATCAACCACACTAGGGGAAATACTATTGCTATTTACAATGAGTTTTTCTTACTTCTAGATTTTTCTTGGGGATGTTTATTAGATACGTGATATTGGGTTTATCACGACTGCCACACCATTCACAATAAACACGTTTTACGTCTTGTTTGCTCATAAAAGTCGACATAATAAACATTTGTTTCACTAAACCATTTAATTTTTTTTATAAACATTTATCTATTGTACACTGTACAAACCTTAATAGGTCCACTAAAAACAACAATTTCATGGCTAAACAATTATTACAAGCATGCCACGAGTTTAAATAAACTGTGCGCACATCGCTGTGTAATTAGGCCGCGATATAACAGTTGACTGAATTCAAACTAAAACAAAACATCGTTCACCCTTCCCTACCCTCCCCCGCCTGCCCACCATAGCTACCAAACACCCGTGGTAGGGTAGGTGACTGATGACTCATCACTCAATCACGCCATTAGCCAGGTTGAATTATTAGATTCTTCCCTTGCCCCTGGTCTCAAACCTCTGACTTCTTATCTAGAACTCTGACACATTATCTTAGCCCCTAGATACTGCAACTCTTTGTGCTTACACTGACACTGCCCCACTATGGCACATACGGATAGTGTCGGTGTTGCGTGTCATCGGCCTTAGTTTTTCATACAAATGAAACTACCATATCAGAACCAGAATGTACTAAAAAGTCAACAAAATTGTTGGACTTTTCCCTGCCCCGAATTTCCCCAGGACTGATTTAATTTCCCCCGAAACTCGTTTGCGCGTTCGGACATATTCTGCACCCCTGCCTGAACCTTCTTTCATATGAGGGGTGTGTGTGAAACTTCAAAAATTTTGGCTTGACTTCAAAACAATATCAGCCTCAACTTGGCTTTAGTAAAGCCTTGCTTCGATAATTCGATAATTACAAAGCTTCGCCAATGAAAATATTGACATTGAAAATACAACAATTGTATGGTAAATATATTTTCTCAATGATTTTAATGTATACATTTATCAAAATAGCATAAAATTAACAAGAAATATTTTAATTGAAAAAGAGTGACTTCACACAGCTCTATTTAATACATAAAATAATAGACACACAGATAACTATAAGGAAATTAAGTATGGCTGGTCGGGCACCCGAAATTTCGGGAAATAAATTGGCATCTAAAAATCCCGGATTTTCGGACGAGTATTTTTTATGCTCGTACTTCGACCGACCATCTCAAGAACTTGGTAAGTATATAATACCATGTTAGCACTAACCTCTGATTCAAGCTTTGAAGAAAATTTCAAACAAAACTAAGATAGCAACATAGCAAAATCAAGATTCCTACGATTTAACTTTCTATGTCAATGCCAACAACATAACAAATTCAACATTTCCACATTGAGATTTTTAGGCCCTATGTTTGCGAAAACTTAATCTAAATTGGTTTTCTTTACATTTCTTTAATTTATTATTATTATTAGCCAGATTTTTTAGGTTATAAATAGAAAGGTACACATCAAATGAACATTAAATAGGAAACAGCCATTTAGTTAATAAATTATAAATTGTGCTATAAAGTTAATAATTACAATTTATTTATTAAATAGTGAATACTAAATAAAATTCAATTTAACTCTATTTTTTAATTTTTTTATTGTGCTCCACGTGTTAAAAACTTTAAATATTTGTCTTTTAGATAAATAATTTTGTTTGTAAATGTTTATTAATAGTGTTATTTTACAGTTATACAAATGTAAGTGAGAAAGAAGCTATTATTTCCAACGAAGAAATGGTTGATGAGTTTTGACCTCCTAAACTTGCAGGCAAGCTGCAGCAATATTTCTACAGAAACAACCGCGAATATGCAAAATAGGCCTAGTGATGTTTATTGAGAAGGAAATCCTAGTAAAACTCCTATTTGGAAATTTTTCACCAAAATAAGTGAAGACTAGACTAAATGCAACAAGTGTAATGTTTCAATCAAGGTTCTACATTGTAACACTACTAGTCTTCACAGGCACTTAAAAAAAAATCCCATTATGAATTTACTACTTTGCAAAATAAGGAAAAAAAAGATTGCAAAATGAAATGCACTCCCGAATCTGCCTGTGCCTAAGTGTAATTTTGTAATGCCCGCCTGAGCCCGCCCGATACAAATATTTGCTGCCCAACCACCCCTAGAATTAAACCACACAATATCTTTGTCTCGTTAAAAATAGCTACAGTTTATGATTTGAGAGTTTACATTTTATAATTAAAAAAAATTTACATTAATAATCTTAATTTTTCATTGTGTTACGTATGAAAAAAGTGCCTTGAGCAAAAACATTTAGTAATAAATAAAATGATAGAATATTAGGGAAATGGTAGAGCACAAATAAAAGTAAAAACACCAACACATATTTACACACACTTCAATATTTCTATTTCCTAATATTCTATAATTTTATTTATTTTTAAATATTTTGGCTCAATACACTTTTTTCGTACATATTATTTATTGTTTTGTAGAATCATTTGGGTACTCAGATATGCCTTAAGATATATTTATGTGCTAATTAAAGGTGTAAAGTTTGTCTGAATGAAATAGCACATTTTTCTTGTGGCATTGCATAACACTTATTATTGTGTGAGCAGCCCAAGGCCAGACAATTGGCTCACAACAGCAGCAGCAGCAGGTTGTGGCCCCCAACGTATCTCTTCCCCTTAGCAGTGACCCCTCGTCCAACAGCGTGCAGAACTCGACTAGCACTGCCACCCAACTACAGCATGCTGTTGCCAACACCCTTTTCGGGGGACTGGGTGGGGACTCGCAGTCGGGCTCGGTGAGATTTGCATATTTACTTTTGTCTTATGCTCTAGTATATATTGTCATTTTACTCAACTCCTTCAGGGGACCTTCAAGGTTACATGAGTGGTTAACAAGCCCGATTCTTACCTGGACTGTGTTTCCATTTGGAAAAAACCACATTACTCATTTAATGTTTTATATTATTCGATCACATGTCAAAAAGCAGTCATAATCCATGTCTTGTGTGACCCCTACTTTTTTTTAGCTACAGATATGTTGAATTCACTATTTTATCAATTGAATCTTCGTTTTACTTACTAATCTTTAATCTGAATCTTAGAAAACATTTTAAACATGAGAGGTTTGTTTATTGGTCTGTGAGCTCAGTTTTTTTTTCATTTAAATTAGCTCGAGCTCATGTCTCCTAACAAAGCTCCAAAGTAGGGGTCTGCACGCTTGGGTCTTTTCATTCAAGTCAAACTCGATCCGTGTATTTAAAAAAGCTGCCGAGTTCGAGTATATTCATAATTTGTTTATTTTAAAAGTAAAATAGTATATTATTTAAAATGTCACCAGTCAAAACAAACAAAATGTAAATCATATTTAAAATTTGAGATATCAGAAATATATTAAAACAACTTAGGATATTGAAATAAGAATGACACTCATTTTTATAAATAGTAAATATTTTTGAAAAAAAGTTTAAAAAATTGAAATAATTGGTTTTTAAACTAGAAATAATACTTTAAAAAACATTATTTCAAAATAAAAAGAATGCTCAAATAAAAAAAATTGTTTCATTTAGGGGTGTGTGAAGCTTTAAAAAATTTTAAGCCGAATTGAATATTGGTGTACTTCCTATTCAATTCAAACCCATGTTTGGCTTCGGCAGCTATTCAAAGTCTAGTGATAGTATTATACTTGTATTTTAGATCAAATAAAGTTAACTAAAATTACAAAATAAAATACATTTTTTTCATTTTGAGTTTTATAATAAGTTTGCTTAATTTTCTTAGTGAAACGGGGAAAATTTCCTTAACACTTTGAATTTCAAGGCCGCCATAACATTAAACCTTAAACCGAATTCAATATATTATTATTTTTTTAATCTGTAAGGACATAAACATCCACCAGCCATTTTATTTTGGGCTTAAAGATACAGTTTTACTAATATAGTCAAGGGCCATCTATTTTTAAATAAAGTTTTTGAAGCTAAGAAGTTCAGGCGATTATAAAATATTTCAATATATATCGATATAACTACATACAATCCTCAAAGGTACAACATTTTCTATGTATTATTGAAAGGTGTAATTATATAAAATAAATGGAATCTTGCCTAGAAAACATGAATTTTGTAAACAAGTATTATTAAGAATTGGTGATCGAACTTCAATTTTGCATATAAATGCATTTATAATTTTATTTTGTGAACTTAAATATGTAATAATGATTTCTTTGAACTTTAAACAAATTTTAATGCTTTCAAAATGGATTTTTCAAACATTTCATGGAAACATTATTCACGAAAAGTTGGTGCCCCTAAATATAGGTGATTGAACACTCTTTAAGATATTGATGATAATTTCGTCATTCTATCAATATTGTTAAAATGTTTTTTCAGATAATCAACAACCACACTTTAGTCTTTTGTTATAATCATTGTGAGGTCAGATTCCGTCTTCATTTCTTTACATACAAAAAAAGTAGGTTGTAGTTGAGTAGTTGAAATCTCACAGGCCAGTAACCATTTGTATGCCGAGTGCTATTAAATAAATGGTACAACGTAGTCTAACATACAGTGTGTAGTTTGGAAGAAAAATTTCATTAATGGATTTCAATAAACTATCCTCAAGTAAGTTTTCATCAGAAAAACAAACACAAAATTCTTTTTATCACAATAAATAACCCCTCTTCATGTATAAATTTTAAACAAAACTGTTAAAATATTCTTAACAAATTTCAAATTTTCAAAAATCAATTATTTTTATACTACCCTCATATTATTTATAATGATTTTAAATAAAAAATATCATTAAAAAACTCCCAGTTATCCATTTTGAACAAAATCTAAAAGGCCATTTTTGAAAAAATGTAAATTTGTAAAACTTGTCCTAAATTAATTTAATAAATAAATAAACTAACATGATTTATTATGTAAAATAGTCTCCAGATACTAATTTTGGAAAAAGATTTAAAAAAAAAGTCTCAGGATATTTTTTTTATTCAAATTTTTCAAAGATATTTGTCATATAAATTGAATTTTTTTCAACGAAAAAAAATTTATGGAAAATTATATATATTATAAAAAACTTAGCAGATACCCATATTGAACCAAATCGTCAGTTCTATTTGATAGTTCAAACATTCCCCATATATATATTTTTTAATAAAATCATTAGAGCTGTTTTTAAATAGTCTAAATTTAAAAAAAAAATTCACTCTTCATCCAAAAACCAAGTAATCAATCTTATTTAAAAAATCACATCAATCACTAGATATCTCTTTTAAACAAATTGTTAGAACCATTTTAAAACATTTGAAACAAAAAAATATTATTAACTCATTAGTAAACTAGCTTCTTAATCCAAGGACTGAGCTCAAAGTGAAAACAGTTTTTTTACGTTTATCCATTTTATTTCCAGATATCATGTTTCAATAAAATCCAACCCACCGTTTCATATCTCTGCTAGGTACAGACAGAAGAATTGTTAAATTCACTTTTTTTGGGGGTTCATGGGCACATACAACTTATGGATTCATCATAATCTCGTGGTCAACATTTTTCACCATAACACCATAGAAAGTAAAAAGTTTTTGTAAAGCTGCTTTTTTTTTCACTGTGTCTCATTACTTGTTAGGATTATACACATTTATATATTGATTACACTAATGTGGTGGAGATGAGGGAGATATAATTTAGAGGAAATGTAGCCACCTTTTCATCGAGGCAAAGTGGGAAACTATTTAAGAGAATACACTCTTAAAAATACCCGACCTTGTCATTGTCAAACCAGATTAAATAATTACGCCCAATAACACAGGTGTTTCAAGTGGCTAGTTTAATCTGGATAGCAATATTTGTTTTCTAGGTTGGGGGCTTGCTACCTGTAGGATTGCACCCTGGCCAGGTGACAGCGACACCTGTGCAGGGCACCAAGGAGTGGCACCAGTCGGTTACGCCGGACCTTCGCAACCATCTGGTCCACAAGCTGTGAGTAGACGTCAACATTGACCACTAGAGAGATCTTGTATTATTTTTTAATTGTTACTAAATTTATGTGTTTCTTTTTCTTGCAGTGTTCAGGCTATTTTCCCTACACCTGACCCCCAAGCCATGCTTGACAAGAGAATGCACAATCTAGTGGCTTATGCTCGAAAAGTTGAAGGGGACATGTATGAAATGGCAAACTCTAGGGTATGTTCTAAAAGTTACACTGGACTAATCAATCTAGGAGGTGGCTGAGCAATATTTGAAGAAAGAACTCATAGGCAAACGGCTTATTCTTAAACCTGCACGGATCCAAGATCTTCAATTTTGAATTTAATCAAATCTCATGCTTGAAAGAGATTTTGAATTGAACCTCAAATCTAATCCCTAAAAAGAATTTCGAGCCGAATCTGAATATAATTTAATACTTCCTCACCCCCGCCCCACTCACATCAGATGCTTGGAATAAATTGGATCAACGTTTTATTTTAAAAATAAGTTCAAATAAAATAATTAATTTAAGGCTTATTATGAAGTGTTTAAATCCAATTTGTGTTGAATACTCCATTTTTTAATCTAATTCATTAAGAAAAATATTTTTAAAAATGTCGATATTCACTTTATAAATGCATTCTAACAAGAACAATTATAAAAAATTTAGATTAACTAAGAAAATTTAGGTAATCAATAGCCTAAAACCACAAATGGAGGAAAATCAAGTAAAGATCACACTGTTTTTTTTAATCATAGTGTATAGGTTTATTAGTATTGACAAAAAATGTGTGCCTAGATACTTTTTAAAATACAAGATATTCACTCTCAGAAAAATCTCCTCCAAATGATTCCTTCACTACTTAGAACTGTATGTAATTTATTTATTCACTCTACCAAATATGGGTTTACCCATTCACATTGATAAATTAACGGCTGGGGACATGCCTATCAGCCACTAATGGAGGAATATATGACTTAAATAATAAACAGACCCATGCTCTAGGCATGCAACTAATTTCTGGATTGGTTATATTCAGTTTGTAAGCAACTATGAATTTTAGATCATAATTTTAAACTAAATCATCAAATTTTAGTCTAGGATTTATTTAGATTCATAATTACTAATTATATCTGAAATTTCCAATACTAAGATTTGAAACATTGAATTTGAATCTTAGTAAGATTCTGATTCATATTTAATATTTCAAAAGTTTTCAGAGACTTACTGATTCCTATTAAACAAAATGTCTGCTCCCACTATTACATATGTAGCTCCTTTTGTGTGTTTTGGCTTCCTCTTTTAAGGCAGTTGGGTTGAGAGTTTCACACTCCATCCTGCTGAGCTGTGATAGAATTAAATTTAGGTTGAGGGATTGGGTGGTAACGATCAATTTTTTTCCTATACCTCCCTTCAAATATAGTAGAAGTAGATGTATGAAATGGTTTATTTTGCTTTATAAAGGATTGTTTTTTATGTTTATTGTTAATAACATTTTCATATTTTCAGTCTGAGTACTATCATCTGCTGGCAGAGAAGATCTACAAGATACAAAAAGAACTAGGTAACTTTTGTTAATTAGTTAATGTTCAACGTGAACTAATTGGAAAAAAAACTATTAATTATTTTTAAACACATGAGATTTCTATAGAAGCATTTCTATATAGATACTACCAATACGGTGTACTTGATATTTTACTACAAAAATAGCTATTTTTTATTTGACCAAAACATACTTCACTTGCTATAAATAGTCTCACATTGTGATGAACTGATAGACAAATAATTATTGATATCTTCTTGATTAAAGCTGACTTCCTAAGGTATAAAACTTTTTACAACATAAAGTATACAACTACTGAACACATTAATATATATGTATTCCAATCCGACACCATAGTTCGGTCAATAGCATGTCTGCCTATTGAGCTAAGGGTCCCGGGCTCGATTCCTGGCATGGACGAAAGATTATCATTGGTGAAATGTGGGTGATAAATTGACGGCCGGGGACTGGATGCTGTGCCTGTCCTAGTCTTTGTTAGATTATAAGGCATATGAAGTTATGACAGGCCTAGCAAGCTGGTAGTGGAAAATAGATGGCTTGAATAAAATTTGACCCAGTCCACAGACTGGAAATGGTAATGGTTGTAAAGTAAAAGTTCCTCTATTGGCTAATCACTCAGCTTTTTTAAAATTAAATATTCTCTTCTTGACAAATGTGTGATATTTTCAGAGGAAAAAAGACAAAAGCGGAAAGAGCAACAGCTTCAACAACAGCAACAACAACAGCAACAGCAGCAAGTCCAACCCCAAATGAGGCCGGGAGCCCCAGGCGGCATTCGGACGGTGGGCACAACACCTAACCTGCAAGGAGGAGCTGCGCTGCCCAGCACTTCTCCAGGTGAGGCTCCAAGGTTTGGTTTGAAGTCTGCGGGCTTATTCACCTGAATAGTAAGTCCATACCTGCCAACTCTCTCATCATAATCATCATCACCAGTTTCCAGCCTGCGGCCGTGTCACTTTAGTAAAATGCCTCCATCTTTATCCTTCCTCCATTCTTCTCATCTCACTTGCATAATTTCTATTATCTGCTCCTCCCATCTCTTTCTAGGCCTCCCTCCTGTTCTTTTCTCTACATACTTCATTTCCCTATTCTTTGACATCATCTCCTTCTCCATTTTCATTACACGCCCATACCATCTCATGTACTCCCTGTGCCCCCTCTCTTTCCCTGATAGCTTCATTCCTAATCCTGTTTCTCTTTGTGACAGCTAACATGCTCCTCACAAAATTCATTGGCATGACCTCTACTTTTTTAGTCTCTTTTGCATTCATTGTTCACGTTCTTTTGTATATGTGACAGTGAGTACAAAGTATATCCTGTACAATACTTCCTTACACTTAAAGGGCACTTCTCTTCTCCATAGTCCATAGCAGGTCTCTTGCACAACTATAAACTCTTCCTGCTGTCCTCTACTCATTAGATCCTTCTCTACTTCCACCTTTCACCTCAATCACGCTTCCAGGATATTTTAAGTTCTGTACTTTTCTCAGCTCTACTCCATCCAACCTTATAGCTTTATTAGGCCTTATCCTCTTCCTTGTTATTACCATCACATTGCAATTCACCATGCTAAATTTCATTCCTCTCTCTTTCACTTCCAAATTCCATTCTTTTAGCTGTTCCTCTATTTCCTCCCTTCTCCCCCCATACTATCAGGTCATCAGCAAACATCATGGCTTTCATTCTTTCCTTCCTGAGCTTTTCTGCTATTTTATACATGACCATTTCCCTTACAAATAGTGGTGAAAGAGCACTCCCCTGCTTCACTCCATTTGTATTTGGAACCCCTCCTTCCTACCACTCTCCGCCTTAAACACAACTTCTGTTATCCTTATACATGCTTTTCACTCTCATTACAACTCCTCTTTCTACATCAGCCTCCTCCATCACAACTCTCTAAGATTTACAAAATATAACCACTTTTATGGTATCTTTTATTATTATTTATTTATAAAATAATTAAATATTAGAATTGCTATTAAAAAGTATATACTATAATAAAGTAAATTACTGTCTTATGGTTTGGAAATGTATAATAAGACAGTGTAGAAACACTGTACATTGATGTAAAGTGATAGATAGTGAAGGAAGCCAACCTGAAAAGATAGCTAGGTTCCTTCACTATCAATTACTTTAGATCATTGTACAGTGTTTCTACACTGTCTTATTATAAAGTATATACTCTGTAATTAAATAAATATTATATAATTCATTTAGTTATTCTTATAACATTGGAAATTGATAAAAATAAAGAAAAAAGAAAAATAAACTAAATGGCGGCCGGGGACTGGATGTTGTGCTTGTCCTAGTCTTAAGTTAGATTATAAGGCATATGAAGCCACAACTGGCCTAGCCAACCGATAGTGGAAAACACATGGCTTGAATAAAAAAAACTGACTCGGGATCACAGGCTGGAAACGGTAATGGATGCAAAATTTCAATCAAGGTCTTTCTAAACAATAGGCTTTTGTGTTTTATTTATATAGACAAAATAAAACTGTAACTAATACACAGCTCCTTAAAGAAAACCTCTTTTCACATTGTCGAGGTTCATTTTTCTACTTAACCTTCTTCCCACTTTAACTGATTAGTACATACAAGCTCTAGCACAATTCTAAAATATAATTACTTTTGTTCAGGAATGAATCATGGCGTTCTTCCGGGGCTTGGTGTACAACAAAACCGCATGCAGTTCCAGCCTCAACAGCAGCATTTACTTGTGGGGCCTCCAGGGCAAAGCCCCAACAACACTTCCAACAATCAAATTCCTAGCATGGTGACAGTTTCCGGTCCAGGGTTGTCACCCTTTGGCCAGCCCTTATCTCAGGGACCCCCCAATATTAATACGTCGGGGGCTATCACCAATGTCACCGCTAGTCAGTACGGGGGTGGTAAGTCTAGTGTCCCGAGTAGTCCTGTCCCCCAGCAGAATCACCAGATCCCGGAACTCATCAAGGCAAGGCTTGTGGCAGCCTCTGGTGCTCAGACAATAGCTACATCTTCACCTTATGGCCAGTTCACACCAACGACCACAAATAGAGTTCCTCTTCCACCTTCCACCACTCCCACCTCTGATGTCGGTCCCACCTCCCACCCTTCCCAGACACCAGTTTCCTCTGGAGGACCCTCTCCAGGTCTACCACCCATCTGTTCTTCGAACGGAATCCTATCGCAAACCCCTACTTCCACTTCGGCGCCGGCGCCTTGCTTAGTTCCTCCAAACTTGCTTCAATCCACCTGTGCCACACTGACCAACTCGACATCCTCCACCCCCACTTCGATACCACCTAACCTGTCAGTGTCGTCAAGTACCACCGCCAACTGCACAGCCACCACCACGACATCTGTGGCTACTTCCAACCACCAAGCCAGTTTTGGTAAAGGAATGACCAGCGCTGAGAGGGCCGGCCTAGTGAGAAATAACACATCAAGTATGTCCAGTCAAATGGCAGCCATCACAGCTGCTCTCAATCAGGTAAGCCCTTTATTTCATCCAGAAGTTTGCAAAGTTCATTTTTTCAATTCAAAGTTGAATCAAATTATGACATATTCCTAAAGCTAAATTGAATTTTGAATATTTGAAAAAATGTTAAAGCTTATAGTTATAAAACATAAGTCATTAATAAAGGCATGCAAAGGGAGAGGCTATTTTTAGGGGTAAGGTGATGTTATTTGTCTCAAAAAACGATGTTGATATTTTATTCTGAAAGCAATGTTAGTATTCACAAGTCAAATTAGTTTTCATTAAAATAAACAGGGCCAAAGTCCAGAAGACAGTAGCACGGCTTCTGTATGCACAACCATTTACACACCAACATTCTGAACTCTACACCGTTACAGACTAAAAGTTTTTATGAGTGCTTGAAATAAGGATTACTAGGTTACCCAGTAAGTTTAATTCATTTTATTTAAAACTATCAGCACCTAATTTAAGTTAATTATACTAATCAATATACCTTTAAATTAAAATTAAGTATTTTATAAAGTAAATTAATCTTAACCCTTGAGTAAATTTAATTTACTTTATTTAAAACCATCAGTTACTAATTTAAGTTAATTATACTGATTAAAACACCTTTAAATTAAAATTAAGTATTTTATAAAGTAAATTAACCTTAACCTTTTAGCAAGTTTAATTCACTTTATTTAAAACCATCAGTTTCTAATTTAAGTTAATTATATTGATTAAAATACCTTTAAAATAAAAAATATAAAAAAATAATCTGTAAATTAGTATGTCAACAATAATGAACTTCTGAAAATTGAAAAATGACACCTGGACACGGGAATCGAACCCGGGACCTCTGGCTTAGTATGCCAATGCTCTAACCACTGAGCTATCCAGGATTCGTCCCGTGCCCAGGGTCATTCTTCACTCATATTTTAAGGCAGAGTCTATGATGGACTTAGCAGAAATCGTCGGCTACAATTATGTGATTATATTAATATCACGAGCCATCGGATAACGCAGCCATCTGCGACTCGGTAGTTGGCATTATGCTGCCATTTGCACAATTATTAAATTGTACGGGATTGCACATATTAAGAATTAATAGCCGACGATTTCTGCTAAGTCCATCATAGACTCTGGCTTAAAATATGAGTGAAGAATGACCCAGGGCACGAGACGAATCCTGGATAGCTCAGTGGTTAGAGCATTGGCGTACTAAGCCAGAGGTCCCGGGTTCGATTCCCGTGTCCAGGTGTCATTTTTCAATTTTCAGAATATGATATCTAGGTGGAGTAATCCCCACTAATAAGCATAAATAATAGCTCTGGCTATTAATTCTTAATAATGAACTTTTTGGTTGAATAGTTAAATATAATAGTAAGTAGTTTGAAAATAAGTTTACAAGGAGGACATTCATGTTCTGCAATGTTTAAAATCTTTAGACATAGACAGTAGAGAGATGATTAATAGAAAAGTTAAAATAGTTGACTAGGTTGTTATTCAGGTACCTTACACATGTAATAAACAAATAACAGTATAAAATATAACATGAAACATATTAAAATAAAGTTAAAACAAAACAAGTTACTTCTTCCAATTATTAAAATAAGTGTAAGTGATCTGATGGTACAAACTTGTATTCGAGTCAAATAATTATAAAATTAGACTGTTAATAATCTAGACAAGATTTGTTATGGAGATTTAATGGAAATCAACAGATATGTCATCCAGGTTATACTTTTACTAATTTATTATATGTTATAAATACACGATAATATAAATAAGTACAATTGATTACCATGAAAGAAGTGTAACAAAAAGGTAAATTTTTTGACATTTTGAAAATTCAAAAATAAAGTAATGTTCCTTATTTGTGTGGTTTAATTCCTCTCCTCATACAGTAGCTAATCTGGCTGGATGACGACCTGTTTCGGCAACTACGCCATCATCAGGTCTGAGACAAAAACATTGCAAAAATATTAAATATTTAAATTATGATAAAGAAACAAACAAAATGAGATAAAATCAAACTAGCATTTGAGGATACAAGGATACATAAAAAAATGACGTTGATAGGTAAACGAGAGAGTGTAAGTTCGATATAAACTAACAAGCTTGGACTAGGATGTTAACACAGTGCAGTCCATTAAATTGTTAATTATAATTATAACCTTTGTGATGAGTGTTCTAGAAAAGACTAAGTGACCAACATAAAACATTTTTGGGAAAGTTAAGAGTTATATGTGTCGGTTGGTTTAAGAGCTGTTGAATATAGATAGACGAAACATGAAATAAAATATGGTGATAGTTGGGAATGAAAATATAGGTCAAAGGGATAATGAAATTAGGTTCTAATCTTCTCGACACTGACCCAAACAGGTCTTAACTACGGTGGTAGGACGGGAGGTTCTTGATTATATTGATAAGGGAATGGTTCTCGAATCTTTTTTGTTTATTTAAAATAATATTGTGATGAAAAGTGGCATTATAAATATGGAGGTTTTCAGCAATATTCATTGTTAGACCTTTAATGGAGGGTTGAAGAAATTTAATTCATTGGTTTATGGGTGTCGGTTGAGGACCTGAGATTTTTAAGTGTTCAGCAAATTTAGATTTGGTTCTATTTTATTTGTTTTTTCTTCGAATATATTAATAAATAGTTTAATACGCAATGTGAACTAAAAATGTAAACAGCTTTATCTGAGCTCTGAAATGTTTCTGTACCACGGGACAGCAAATATAAATATGCACCAAACATTTTACTCGAACTCGATACATCACTACTCTCGATTTTTGTCAAACTCAATTCTGCACTATCACTAACCTCGATTTTTACGAATACCAAGGGGTAAAATAATCTATTGTCAATCTATGTTGCTATCAAACATTGCTTTCTGTAGCAAGGTCCAAATTAATACCCTTGCTTGGACTTACTTAACATGAAAACGTTTAAAGGCTAAAAACAAAAAATTAATTTCTAGAACTATAAGTCCTCCATTTCCAGATTCTGGAAGCCTGCTTCACGAGCAATGTTGAGGAGTTTTGTATTTGCACTTGGCACAATCTCTGACGCATTCAGGCCATAGATTTTGCCACACTGCGTTGTGGCATGTATGGGAAACCTCTTACCAAGCCATGGATATGTTGTTGATGGCGTTTTGGGGATTGTAGTTTCGCCATTACTCCCTGATGCTGGTCTTGTCTTCACCATCTGGAGCTGCGACAAGTTGCTCAAACGTACGCCGCAAGTAGTACCGCTTGAAAGTGGCAATCACACCTTTGTCCATTGGGTGGATTAGAGCCGTCGTATTGGGAGGGAGGAAAACAATCTTCACATTCTCGTTCAAGTCAGGAATGTCATGGTGAATTATCTATGAGGAGGAGAATTCTGAAACTAAATTCTCCTTCATACAGTACCTCTTCCATGCGGGTATTGCGTAGACTTTCAACCACTCTCAGAACATGGCACCAGTTATCCACACCTTTTTTTTGGCTTTGTAAATAACGGGAAGGTGCTCCTTCGTCTTTCCTTTCAAAGCTCGTGGATTCTCTGATCTGGCAATCAGGAGTGGCTTCATCTTGTAGTCACCGGATGCGTTCCCACCTAGCAAGATCGAGATGTGATCTTTCGCAGCTTTAAAACTAGGTGCTGTCTTTTTTTCCTGTGAAATGTAGGTTCTGGCAGGCCTACTTTTCCAAACAGTCTGGTTTCATCAAAATAAAAACTTGATTTGGTGAGTATCCACCCTCTTCAATGATGTTTTGAAGTTTGACAACAAAGGTTTCCGCCGAAATGTTGTCAGAACTTGCAGCTTTAACAGTCACTTTACTAGTATGAAAATTGTACCGGTGCTCAAAACCATCGAAACCCCTTTGGCTGGCACTGAAAGGTTCTTATTTAGAGCCTTCACTGTCCTTAGGCTTTAACACATCATGATATAAAGATTTAGCTTTACTGTGAACAATGGCTAAAGTAACTGGGCACTACGTTGGCTTTGAGATTCAATCCACAACGAAAGCATTTTCTCCATCCTTTCAATGCGTTCGTTTCTTGTATGCCAGACCCTAGTCACACTGGGAAGCCTGACCTTTGTCACACTGAGCCCCGAAAAGTTTTCCACACTGCACTTAATTTTTACGGCATTTTTCCCTATGGTGTGAATAGTTGTTGCAGGTAGGCTCAAAGCTGCAGCAATGTCTACCGGATTCGAGTCATTGTATTATGTCTATTTTCACAGCCAGACTAATTGATTGTCGGTTTTTCTTTGCATTTAAAGTGTTAGATAAATTTCATGGATGTATAGACACCATTGCAAACAGATAAAAACTACCCCTAACTAAAATAAAAAACATAACGAACAAAGAATGATAAACACAAGTTGCAAGCGAACTAAAAATATATTTTATATAAAAACAAAGAAAGAATGGTAAGCACAAGTCACACGTGAACTTAAAATGTATTAAATATTAAAAAAAATGCAAAAGAAAAGAAAGATGAACCAAAGACCCACATGAACTAAAAATATAAAAACTACAAAGAAAACTAAACACAATTTTAAATGCTTGAACAAAACTGATTAACTTGCACCATCTTAAGTGTTGTCTACTCAGTCATGCTGAAAGTCTATAAATCCTGTGCAATAAGTCTTAATTCTCAAGTAAAATATTCCAAATTTAAAATAAACAAACAAAATATATTGGTTCGCATTAAAATAATACCTATTATAATTATTATTATCATCATCATCATCGGGCAGCTTGTTTGGAGGGAGGGGGGAGAAATCTCCGACATGACCTGCATGACTCCTAAGCCTATTAGGCCCACACAAACGGGAACCAGGTGGTTGACACTTGGCGCGTGTTCAGCTGAAAAACAATGTTGTAACGAAACAAGGTTCTAATAGGCGACGTTATAGCAGGTCTTAACTGTAAATGGTAATTTTGCATTTCTCAGGATGTCATTAAATATCATTTACAAAATGTTATGTTGCAAATATGATTAACATATTTGATTTTAAGCTGATAAATAATGTGTGATTTAACAATATTATATTTTTGTTGTATAAATATTAATTTATTGTGATTTATATTAGGGGGATTGGCCACCAGCACACTAAATCTTAGTGATACTGGGGTAGAAATTGTCTAGATTATACCGATGCTCTTGGTTGGACTGCAAGGCTGACACTTACAGTTGATTGTTTTTAAGTTATAATTTCATTTTATAGTTGGCAGCATTTGTGTTAAATAGATGGATAAAAATATGAAAAGCTGTATTATATAATATATTATTATTGCTGTGAAATTGAAAAAGTATATATAAAAAATCTTAAGCAGGAGGTAGAGGAATCCACCTAATTGAGGTTGGGACCTGTCTGGATTGGGTGATATATTGATGGGCCAGTTCCCGTATCCTTAGTTGTGAAAGGTTGATATCTTTGTTGGTGGATTTGAGCACCTTGTTGGTGTACCAATGATTAAAATCCAAATTATGGGTTTCTGCTTGTGAGGCTACAGGTTTATCTTTATTTCTTATTTATGTGTTATGTTGATGTCTCTTCATTCTCTTCTTTAGTGTTTCTGTTGTGGGGACCCATGTATTGTGCTTGGCAGTGGTTGCATTCCAGTTGGTATATGAGGTTTTCAGAATCACAATTATTGTGACCTTTCATAAGGTAAATTTATTTTAGTTATATTGTTGGAGAAGGAATTTGTTGGGTTTGTATATGGTTGCAGGTTTTGCACGGTAACAAACCTATATTTGTTTGGGCTCAGGTTGAATAGTTGGGTGTGGAAGTCTGTGTACTGCGCAGATTGACTGGTTGCTAATAGGTTACTGTTGGAAGCTCTTTGAATATATTTTGTGTAGTGGAGGAGGAATAAAGTGTGGTTAAACCTGTTTTCAAGAAATTGTTGAGTTTGTGGAGTCCAGGGTGTTAAGTAGTTACCCGAGGGATGATTATGCTGGTTCCTGTTATTTTGAGCTCTGTCTATTTGACTACACATCTGTGTGCTGGGGTAGCCTCTGTTGCAGTTTCAATTGTAGTTTGAAATGTAATCGTTGTCAGAGAAAATTATGTTTGTTCTAATGGCTAGGCTATGTGGGTCCATTGGGTGACAGCTGTTAAAGATGTTATAGGTATTGTTGCTTGTTGGTTTACTTGGTGTGCACTTGTTTTTATGTGTCCCTGATGGAGTGTAATATCCACATCCAGAAAGATAATGTTGGATGTGGATATTTTACAGATAAATTTGGTGGAAGGTGAAATATTCTTGAGGTCTACAAGAAAGTACTTGAGTTGTTGAATGTTATCGGTTCAGATTAGGGGCCAGATTTTTTTTTATCAAAGAGCCAAATTAGTAAAAAATTAAATGTGTTGACACAAATATATTTTCATAAGATATATATAAAACAAGTTATTTCAAAAATGGCAATATTCTTTCACACATTTAATCACAGGCATAAAGTAAATATTGTATGTGTAAACCTTTAGTGGCTTAGGAACTTGAATTTCTTCAGCTAACTTTTTCAAGTTTGGAATGTATCTGGTATTTTTTAAATTTTACTCATGCTTTGAAACTTAAACATTGTTCACAACTATATGTTGAACCAAAAAGAGTCAATAGGCCAAAAGCAAGCTTTCGGGAGTGTGCATAATTAACTGGCTGAGAGTTCCAGCATTTGAATATGATGTCTTGTGGCGTATTCTCCTTAGATGTAAGGTTTGTTTCAACTTGCGTTTCCATTTCCTGTAGTTTGGCAGACCATATACTTTTATTTTTAATTTCCAAAATCTCCAATTGTTGTTCTAAAATTTGTATTTCAGGAAAGGCTTTGACATACAAGGATTTCAAATTGCATTCAAATGGGTGTTATAAAAATTTCCCTGTCTCCTGATAGTTCCAGAAGTCTTGAAATCTTCCTTTTTATTATGTTAAAATATTGGTTATAATATCACTGAACACTTTGCGGTTTGTTTTTTCATCTTCACAACTTAATTTTAATCTAAAATTTCTCACATTTTTAAAATACACAAATTCATCTTTGGAAACATCTTCAGAGATTGTCTAGTTTTTGCTTACAAACTAAGCACTTCTAATAACCGAAATGCAGTATTTCCTTTTTCCTGCAACTTAATATTTAGTGTGTTAAAACGCTCAGTCATCAAGCAAAATATATAAATTTTGAAGCCATCCAGAAACAGTGAGAAATTTTATGTGCTCTCTGTTAGATAACCCTTGATAGTTTAAAAGAAACACTTTCTTCCAAACACTCTGAGAATTGTTTTAGTACTAAGCCTCTTGACATCCATCTCACTGCTGTAAATTTGTGTAAATCTGTATACGGTATTAGCTATCCATTTCTTGTAGCAGTGCATAAAATTGCCTGTGATTTAACACCTTTGTTGGATTAAATTAAGCATCGGAACAACAATGTTCATTACATTTTTGAGCTCCGATATTATTCCTAGAGATTTTGCAACCAAAGTGTCATGATGGATGCACAAGACAATGAAATTGAATTATTTCATGAGAAATATTTGTGGAGAATAGCTTAACAAAACTTTTGTTTTTCCAATCATAGAGGGTGCTCCCTCTGTTGCAATAGATGCTATACGATCGATGTCAATATTTCTGTTCCTTAAACAATTTAGGAGCCGTTCTAAAATATTTTCTCCTCTAGTTTGTTCTTTCAGTGGTAGTAATTCAATGAGCTCTTCTTGAATACTTGACAAATTTACATATGTTGCCATCACACAACACTGTGAAATGTCACTAAAATCAGTAGTCAGTAGAGATAAAAACTCTGAAGAGCTAATATCAATAAGTTGCATATTTGACACCTCTGTAGATATACTGTCACTTTGATCTTTCACAGTTCTAGCAGAGAGAGGCAAATCTTTAGACTATTTTAAGATTTCATCTTTATTTTTAAAATCTTGAAAAAATAACTACAGAAGCGTCATACATGCATTGTTTAAGAAACTCGCCTGCTCTGAAAGGTTTTCCCGCCTTTGTGATTTTCAACAACAGTACAAAGCTGGCGTATTTTATACTTAATGAAGGCTTTGCACAATTTGGTAAACGACTATGCCGAAGTAATGTTTTCTTTGATATCTCTTCAACAGCTTTTTGTCTGTCGTCACCGTTGGGATACTTCTTACTAAAGTCGGAACGCTTTCCTTGAAAATGTCATTCTACATTGCTTGATTTATTGTTCTGAAGTTGCAAATGACAAGCAATATGGTAATCCATTGATTTTCATAAAAGCAAAGCGCTCAGTTCATATTTTTTAAATCCCCGGTTTTCGTCCCTGGTTTTTCTTTTTTCAACTTTATTGTAACTATAGTTGAAAGATTATCCGACAAAAATAAACTAACACTTTTCACACATATGTATTGTACACTGTTACAAAATGAAATGCATATTTTAATTACTAAAAACTATATGATCAATCCACACGACTATAGCACCACCGAGCCGTAAACTAACACAAATGAATAGGTCAGTGGCATCCCCACCTTCCTTAAGATTCGGATGGATACCTACTATATAAGGACTATAAAGTTGTTTACTCTATTGCTTAGAAAATATGCATAATAACATGCGGTTTTTTGTATTACATTAAACTTGTAAATTTAAAATGAACTATATTAATAAAAAAGTTACGAAATACAAGAATATAGTTTTGAAGTTATCATATTACTATAGAGAATAAGATAATGTTCTATCATACACAATGAATATTAATAATACAATAATTTTAACAAAATTTGATATTTTCAAATTAAATCATGTCTAAACTGTTGAAAAAGTTCAGTAGCTTCCTGGTAGAGTGCTCTGTCTTCGGAAGCACCTCTCCCCCTTTTTGGCATTCACTTTCTTTCCATCTTTTTTTTTCTCTAAACCTCGCTACTCCCCCTTCCTTCGAACCATTTATATCGATAAAACCCTTGACTGGACAATAATTGTCTGTCACCTCCAAACCCAAGCTATTGAGAATGTTCCCTCTGATGTATTTGTATGATATATGTTAAAAGTTTTTTTACAGAGTAAACTTTATTATGTTTACCTTATAAATAATTTGCATAAACAGTATTTCCTTGATTAGATAACACCTAGTTGTATAACGTTAGTTTTGTAAGAAGAGAGAGATAAAAATGGTTTCTCTAAATAGTTTTATTCATGTTTTATAGACGAACAAGACCTTTTCCCACTTATAGCAGACTTATTTTGAAGATATTAAGATTACAGTGGCGCATCCAGGAGTTTACTTAGGGGAGGGTGGGTATGTGTGTCATAGCTATTATTTCTATCCCATGAAAATATTCATTAAATTATTTTAGTTTGAGTCATCTATTTTTTAGAGAAATTATGCAAACATGTAAATACAAGTTGTTAAAAAAGGGTTTCAGAAATTATGGATCTTGTCGCACACATTAACATGAGTAGAATGGTTTTAATGCTGTTACATGACCTCTAGTTGTGTTGAAACGTCAGTAAACTCCAATAATAATAATAATAATAATAATAATAATAATAATAATAATATCAATAATAATAATAATAATGGTGATGAAAATAATAATAATGATAATAAAGCGTCATAGAAATTATAAGTCCACAAACCTACTCGCATAGAGGTAAAGGCAATTTTGTATTTTAGTAATAAAAAATAAATGGTACGGCGCACCACACGACTTTATCTTGCATGGTGGCTACAGACAGGGAAAACAGGGAAAACCTGGAAAAGTCAGGGAATTTTTGGATGACAGGGAAAACAGGGAAATGTCAGGGAATTTAACTAAAAATAAGGAAAAGTCAGGGAATTAAAAATTATCCCATTAATTTTGTAACTAAACACTAAAACAAATGCTAATAATACCTAAATAAAATAACATTTCCATTTTTAAAATAATTGATAAAACTGTTTATGTTTAGTAGATACAAACTTTTTTTAATATGTGATCAATAATAAATAAAACAAGTCATCATCCACCATTAAAACTGGAAAAAGTAGTCAGGGAAAATTGAAAAATGTTGCCTGGAAAACCTGGAAAAGTCAGGGAATTTTGTAAAATATGTTCTGTAGCCACCCTGTCTTGCTTTTATCTTGAAATTAACATTTACTAAAAACTTGTTAAGATTTGTGAAATGAATTGATAAGTCTATACATTGTTGTAGAAACACTTGACCAAAAATCATAAATGAAATATTCAGGGTTCGTACAGTCCTTGAAAGACCTGGAATTTAATGTGTGTCTGTTCAAGGCTTGGAAAAGTCCTTGAATTACTCTGGGCCTTGAAAAGTCCTGGAATTTCCAGGTTTCAATATTTATTTTTGAAATGGTTATGAAGAATGGCTGTAACGACTGTGATTTAAAGTGCACTGGGGCATGAAATATCTAGCGCGAGCTCTTTGATCAAGCGTTAGCTGTTGTCTGCTGTTTACTTTACTCTCTGCTACTCTTCCCCGCTTCATTTGTTTTATTTGTTATCTTATCTCATCAACTTCTCTGGCAAATGCATTAGCGCCACTGTCAATGAAATGCGATGTTTTCTCTAATTTGCTATATTTAAAAACTCATTTCCTGTGCATTCACCATCTTTTTTTATAAGTTGCTTTAAAACCATCATTTGCAATAATTCTTTGAAGATTTGAGATAAATACCTATAGTTACAGTTTTGCACTTAAATGCCCGCCGATAGCTATTAGTTCATTTTTCATCCGTCTTAGTGCTCAAATTCCTGTTCTAGCCATACTACAGGGAGTTGCCATTCTATAACTCTATTATCTATGGTTGCGCCAATTTGGTGTATGTAAACACTATCTCGTGAAAGTTTGTGTTCACATGGTAGTTGTGTAGTTTGTTTTATCTTAATGTGTTTTATTTCTATGGAAATCTTTAAGTACTGCTTCAGTTTGCTTTGTTACCACCGTGTTTATTTCCACATGAAAGTTTTATTAAAGTGTGATAGCAAGTAATCTGCCATGGATAAATAAATTGTTGTTTCATTATTCTTGAATGGATTTTTTTGTAACTTTTAATACCATGTGTTACGTAAAGGCAGGAAATAAAATCGCCTTTTGCTTTGTTTTGTTTTTATTTATGTGCCAATATGGCGGGGAACTATACTTTCAATGATTTGTGGTTACACAACTCCAAATTTAATAAAGAGCTTGTAAAAATGCCAGACAGGAACAAAGCCAGATGTAGCATATGCTCTTCAGTATTTGACATTGCCAAAATGGGAGTGTCTGCTTTAACAAGTCACATGAATGGGAAAAAAACATTGTAGTCTTGCATGTAAAAAAAACACTTTTGGAACTCGCTATTCTCTCGGTGCTACACAACCAGAGCAATCTTTGAGTTCTGCGGCTCCTGATTCAGAACCAGATAGTAAGCTCCTTCTTAACTGGACAGGAAACTCTAAAGGCCAAAATTATTTGTGCCTTGAAAATATGCAGCAGTCACTATACATACAAATCATGCGAAGATTTCAGACTAGTATTAAAAAAAAATTTTTTTTTAGACAGTGGAATTGCACAAATGTTTTTCATTGGGAGAAACAAAATGTGCATATATATATATATGTTTTGGCATTGCTCCTTATTTTCAGTATGCACTCATGGAGAAGCTTGAGAAACAAGATTAATATGTTTTTTTATTCGATGAAAGCTTCAGGAGAAGCATTTAGACTACCATATTCCCCACTGGGAAGTAGATAAAGTGCAGTCTGTTTACATCCATTCAGATTTCCTGGGCCATGCTACTGCCGAAGATATGTTCACTTCCTTTGAAAAGCTGAGCTCTGAAATAGATCTTCCAAAACAGTCTCTAGTGCAACTATCCCTGGATGGTCCAAATGTCAATTGGAAATTTTATGACCTGGTGTGTGATCACTTGAAGAGAGACACAAACATGGCAGTAATTCATACCGGCAGTTGTGGGCTTCATATCATTCATGGCTCATTATCATCAACCTGGGATGTGGAGCGAGTTTTATCTAGCCTCTATTACTTATTTAAGGACACACCAGCGAGAAGAGAAGATTACATTAAAGTAACTGATAGCAGTGTATTTCTCAAAACAATGTGTGCCATAAGATGGGTTGAAAATCAACTGTTGTAACACGTGCTCTTGAAATGTGCAGTTAGTTACCGACAAGAAACTTCCCAATCCAAACACCAAATCCTTTACAGTCGTGAAAGAAGCGACCAGTGATGCATTGACTCCTATAAAGCTATTAATATTTCAGTCAATTGCAAAACAAGTAGAACCTTTTTTGACAATGTACCAAACTGATG
>CABFWO010004489.1:0-30138 GCA_902155825.1 Timema genevievae
GTGACGTCACAACAGGATACAAGTTACAATAACAACGCGTAACATCGCAATACTAGCTCTATATGAGTGGGCTGAGGTCCCATGTATACTACTGACGGATATCTAGATAGGTAGGTCTGTAGATGGAGGAATATATATATTTATAAATTGATAGTTTGATGTATGGAGGATAGATGGATGTATAGATTAGTGGGTTGATGTATGGAGGGACATATTAATGTGTATATGGATGGGTTGATGCCTGGAGGGATATATTAGTGTGTATATAGATAGGTTGATGCATGTAGGAATAAAATAGTGTACATATGAATGGGATGATGCTTGGAGGGATATATTAATGTGTATATGAATGGGATGATGCCTGGAGGGATATATTAATGTGTATATGAATGGGATGATGTCTGGAGGGATATATTAATGTGTATATGAATGGGATGATGCTTGGAGGGATATATTAATGTGTATATGAATGGGATGATGTCTGGAGGGATATATTAATGTGTATATGAATGGGATGATGTCTGGAGGGATATATTAATGTGTATATAGATGGGTTGCTGTATGCATGAATATATTAATATGTATATGGAAGAGTAGACGGATAGCAGCCCTTTCTCCCTCCAAGCGAGTGTTTATATGGAAGAGTAGATGGATAGCAGCCCTCTCTCCCTCAAATAAGTGTGTATATGGAAGAGTATACGGATAGCAGCCCTCCCTACCTCCAATCGTGAGTGTATGGAAGAATATACAGATATCAGCCCTCTCTCCCTCCAAGCGAGTGTGTACATGGAAGAATATACTAATAACAGCCCTCCCTATCTCCAAGCGTGAGTGTATGGAAGGATAGACGGATAGCGGTCCTCCTTCCCTCCAAGCGTGAGTCTAATGGAAGAGTAGATAAATAGCAGCTCTCCCTCCAAGCGTGTCACACCTTTAGATCGATGCTCTTCCCTCCAATCCGAGTCAGAACCGAGTTCAGGATGAGGGCCATCAACATTTCATGACGGGTTTCCAGATCACCTGCTTACACCTGGTCCTCCGGGAGGGTTGTCGTCCCCGGAGCTGTCGTAGCTCTTTCTCGGCGTTCCGGGAAGAAGAGACAGGGGCGCTTGGGGTTGAAAAGATTGAATTCATATTTGCGACTGTGTTTTATTAGAGGGAGATCTGCAATGAACGATTCAGCGTCAGTTTTATACATGTACTGGGGAGTGAATGTCAGTAGATGGCTCTCGAGTGTTTTAAGGTGGCTCGTGGAGTGCTGTGAGGTGTTTCGTGGAGTGTTGCAAAGTGGATCGTAGAGTGTTATGTGGTGTCTCATGGACCTTTTGAGGTGACTCATGGAGTGTTGCAATGTGGATCGTGGACTGTTGGTAGATAGCTGGTGGAGTGTTGCCAGGTGGGTCATGTAGTGTAGTTTGATGGGTTATTTATTACTACAAGATGGATCGTGGAGTGTAGCTAGATGGCTCATGGAATGTTTCATATTGGCTCGTGGAGTGTTTCAAGTTGGCTCATGGAGTGTTGAGAGGTGGGTCGTGGCATGTTTCAAGGTGGCTTGTGGAGTAAGATGAATCATGGAGTGCGTCGAGTTGGCTCATGGAGTGTTGAAAGGTGTATCGTGGCATGTTTCAAGGTGGCTCGTTGAGTGTTGCAAGATGAATCGTGGAGTTCTTCAAGTTGGCTCATGGAGTGTTGAGAGGTGGATCGTGGCATGTTTCAAGGTGGCTTGTGGAGTAAGATGAATCATGGAGTGCTTCGAGTTGGCTCATGGAGTGTTGAAAGGTGTATCGTGGCATGTTTCACGGTGGCTCGTTGAGTGTTGCAAGATGAATCGTGGAGTTCTTCAAGTTGGCTCATAGAGTGTTTAAAGGTGGATCGTGGCATGTTTCAAGGTGGCTCGTTGAGTGTTGTAAGATTAATCGTGGAGTTTTTCAAGTTGGCTCATAGAGTGTTGAAAGGTGGATCGTGGCATGTTTCACGGTGGCTTGTGGAGTGTTGCAAGAAGAATCATGGAGTGCTTCGAGTTGGCTCATGGAGTGTTGAAAGGTGGATCGTAGCATGTTTCACGGTGGCTTGTGGAATGTTGTAAGATGGATCGTGGAGTGTTGAAAGACGGATCATGGAGTGTTTCAAGGTGTATCGTGTAGTGTTGCAAGGTGGAACGTGGCATGTTTCAAGGTGAGTTGTGGAATGCAGAGTCGTAATTTTAACTGTTTAGCTACCGGTAGTGGAAAAATAGCAAATAGAGTCTCAACAAGCCGTATCTCAACACTAGGGACTTACTTGTACCAAAGACAAAATACACGTGTTGTACACTTTAGAGGAAAATAAAAAACAAACCATTAAAAAAATTAGCATATTTCCAAGAGTCAGATTTGAAAGAACCGTTTGTTTATTCCAGTTAAAATAATCTATCTAGTAATCTATTTTTCTTATGCCAATTTAAAATTTGTATTAATTAAGAATTTTTTACGTTTTTATTGAAACCTTTACCAAAGCCCCCGTTAGAATACTATATAGTTAATTAAATTGTATTTATTTTTAACTAAAACTGTTTTTAAATGCTTATTTATATTCCAACGGTGGTCCCGCAATCTAAGGAGCTATACTCGCAATAAATTGGATTGACCATGAATGGATCAGGTTTCAAATCCATATTGGATAAAATGAGAATGACCCTTCCCAAACTGTTCCCTAACTTCCCCCTTCGTGCAAATGCGGGTAAATTTAATCTATATTCTACCTTACTAATCCCTACCTCGTTAGTGTAAAAATTCTTATGGTCCAAGCAGATAGTAAGACCGGTGCATATAAAAAATATAAATAGTTATAAAGATATTTTTAAAATAAATCTGCTCTAGATAGAATATATGTACAAAGTTCTAATTTTACATACAAAAAAAGTTTTGGTTTTGTTTAATTTGTGTCTGTCCGCCAAGTTGTTTAAAAGTAAATAAACACGCAGATGTTACGTAAGCTATATTTGTTTATTTCTTTTTGATTTTTCGTTTTTTTCTTACCACCAACGCATGTCGTCCACGAACAATAATTAATACCCATCAAAACAAAAGGACGAATAAATACCTATTTATAAAAAACTTAAAATGGGAAAATAAGTGAAACAACAAGGTTTACTGTATCGTAACAAATCGTCACCCTCCCACGTATAGTCCAATTTTCATTGGAAGGGTCTGACAGTTATAAAAAGTTATTATACCTACTTTCACGTATTCATACGTCAAGTCATGTGATCTGCAGCTGTCACTTTTGATAGATATTATCAATACTTAGAAATAATACTAATAATATAGTAAAATGTTATCAATGTTGGCTGAAAAAAAGTTTGTATTTTCTAAAAAGTTTCTTCCTATGAAATTTTGATTAGGGCAAGGTTTGTTAGTTAATCGGAGAGGTTTACAAAGGACTCAGAGTTAAAGTGGGTAAGTTAGAAGGGAAAGTTTGTTGTTGTATAGGATAAAGTGTGGTTGGAGAAGTGGTTGGAGGGGGTAAAACTCCCTTGAGAGAGATAGAGACAGAAAAGGGAAATTCGAGACACGCCACGCACGCCTGCGTTTTGTTCAGTGGCGCGTGACGTTTAAATGCGTGAGGCAAACCGTGTTAATTAGTGAGGAACCATCGACTTGTGATTCTATCAACGACGTTGCCTACTTTGTGATTTCAAAACTGTTTTGTAAAGCGGGTTGCGTCTTAACTTGACGCACTCTAAGCACTATCACCCTTAGACGACAATGTATGAAATTGAAAGAGTGGGAAGGAAATGAGAAGTTCACCCTTCGAGGTTTTTGGTTTATCTGCTGATAGCACTTCCCCTCTTCCGCTCACGAGTATAAGCATTCACTCTACCTGTACAGAGTTAACTTGCGATTGAAGTGACTTTAAAATTATCTTTTTCTTGTGTCCTATTCTAGATATACATATGCATGCACGGACTTTTTTTAATTTACTTCTTGAAAGTAGGATTCATACAGGCGATTTTCGTGAATAAACCAAAGTGCCAGAGTTGTAGACGATTTTTTTAAATATGCATCTAAGAAACCCTTCAAAATCAAAAAATAATTTTGTGACAATGTAAGATTATTTTTATAGATATATTTAGGAATTTATAATTTTTGTTCCTGTGTTATATTTTTGAAACTCGCTGAGTAAAACGTTAATACATTAACACACGCACTAAATACTATTTTGACTTTCCGTGACGTCACATCACGGGTAGTCAACGTCATCGAGTAGGTTGCAGGATCGATGTATCGTACTTGGGCACGTAGATAGCAGAAAGGACCTCATCTGACGAGTAACGAACGATCGATATTTCGATCGTGACTATTTCGGTTCTCTGGTCGATTGGGGAAGCGAAACTATATTTACAATGGAGAGGGTAGGTTAGGGGGGGGTTCTTTCAAAAGACGTACACACCAGATTTGTTATTGAAAGTTTTAAAATTTTACACTATAATACTTGTATTAAATGTGTTTAACTCTAGAAATTAATATCGAAAGAAAACATAATTTTATAAAAGTGTGGCTTTCCCTTTGAATATATTTGAAATTTGAAATTTTTGGGCCCATTCTTGACATATAAGCTTAAAATTGCAAAAAAAAAATATATATATATATATAATAGATTGGGTAGAACTTCAGCAATTACTTTCGAAAGGAATCGCTTCCCATCATTAATATTTAGATCCAAACAAGAATCTAATCTTTTTTAATAGTCTTAGCATTGCACTTTATAAGTCTAGATCTGTTCCTCCGAAAGGATGAAGATAAGTTACTACTGCCAGTGACGTCATGCCTTATTACCATTAGGGGTACATCTGCAGAGCCTGTGACGTTATTACCGCTGAGGAGTTGTCTCCAACTGAAGCTCCCACTCACTGACAACTGACAACTGCTGTTGTTGGGCCGGTAGCTGTTCAACTCTATAAGTTTGCCTGTTACGCGCACAGCTACGTTTACAATTGGATGCTCAATACCAGAACAGGTCATCGTAATCGCATCGGTGGGCACATGGAGTAAACGTCATGCCCATATTTTCTGGTATACCGATAAAAGGGAGATTGGGGTTCGAATCTCGACAGTGTGTATGGAGGTTGTTTTTTAGCTAAACAGTTTATCTCTCCCGCCACTCAAATTCCGATTAGTTTCCTCTCATGTCTACCTTACTCATTTCCACCGCGTTATCGTAGTCAAATTCAAACAGGGGTGTAGTGGAGTGGGAATCCAGGACGGGTAGTAAGATGAGGAGTAAAAAAAATCACCTACAGAATTTTTTTTCCAACCCATTTTACTACCCGTCCAGATTGTTTTATTTTCTACATCGTATTTTAGTAACCTTTCGGGTTAAACGCATATCTATTAACTAGATTAATGGAGTAGGAATGAGTAGGGGCTGATATAGATTAAATATACCCGAATTTTCGTGGAGATATAGTGGGAATCTATCTAGGAAAATCCAACTTCAGTACACCAAGCCAGGATTCGATCTCTTTTAAGCATTAAACCCCAGATATTCAGCCTGCCATCATTGTTCAACTAAAATTGAAAACTAAACTATAAATATACTTTTATTTATTTTTATTTTTTAGGTATTTAACTTACACTCACTTTCTGAACCGACTGATTATATCAGAACACGACTTAAAAACTAACTTAAATCCATAACAGACATGACATCCAGCCCCCAGCCGTTAATTCATCACTGGGAAAGGGGAAAACCCATATTTAATAAATAATATTTTTCCCTGCCATGCCTGGAATCGAACCAGAGATCCTTAACTCAGTATAAATAATCATCATTAGCACCACGTTTCACTACCCACTCGAGTTATTCTTATATGCGCTAATTAAGCTAATGTATTAGGGATGAGTAAGATTCAATTAAGAAGAGGTTTATCCACATTTTCATGGAGGGAGAGTGGAAAACCATTGAGGAAAAGCCACGCTTAATACACCTGACTGGGATTCTAACCCTAATTTCCCCGTTAACAGTAGTCCAATATATTCCCAGAGTGACGCCATGAACCATTCGATCACCGAAGCGGGTGATCAACTAAAGTTGTATCATGTGAACACCCCATAAGGCGTGGGTAGGTTGTTTCAACCCCGCCTATTTTTCATCCCTTGCACCCTTACATACTTACACAAGACTCGTTGAAAACGTGCCAAGGTTAAGGAATCACGTGGAAAGAAGGNTGTATTGATCTGCGGACCTTAAAGGGGAGGGGTAAATTCTGGTGGGATTGATGTGAGGGGGTGGTAAATGACCAAAGCAGCCCCCTCACCTCCAAAAGAAAATCCTTGGCCAAGGTGCAGTTTTGTATGGGGTGTAGAGGGGAACAAGGGGGAAAGAGGTGCCCGAATTCGATAGACGAGGAAATGGGATCCTGTGTGGGGGAAAGAAACCTGGTGGACAGGCGATATTTAAAAAAAAAAAGCTATATCTGACCGACAGCATCAGGTAGCTGTTCTAAGTAAACCAACTGATACTGTACGCTCACACTTCATTCCTTACCTTTAGGGTGGCTAACCTCATCAACATATTGTAATGGACCAACAAACATTCCTAAGTATGTGTGATTATACTCTCTTAAAAGAAAAATAATAATAGAAAATTTAAATTTTAAAAAAAATCTTGAAAATCTTAATATATATAATTCTTTTGTACGTGTGTATGTCACTGAACTCCTCCTAAACGGCTGGACTGATTTTGATGAAATTTTTTGTGTGTGTTTGAGTGGGTCCGTGGATGGCTTAGATTCACAATTGGACCCGGTAGGTGGCGCTGAAATTGGGTTCTAGGAACTTTTTAATATTTTAGGGAATTTTTTGGGGGGAATTTTTTTTTAGATTTTTTGCATATCAGAACATGTAACCTCAAAATTTCACCACCCCACCACCACCCGACAATATTTATAATAATGAATATAATATTAATAATTTACCGTTAAAAAAATAATAAGTTCATCAATAATTGACCGTTAAAACCTTCTGAAAAGTTCATGAATAATTGATATTCTGAGAATAATTCATAGTTATGTTTATTTTTCGATACAGTTGATATTTGTGGAGTTGTGGGCGAAATGCCAAAAATGAAAAGATGTTTTATTTTGTATGTTGTCTTGACAAACACTAAATTTGTAATATTTGTGTAACTCACTAATTGGAGTTCATTGTGAATTTGTAATTGTGATGATCACATAGTATTTGTTTTATTATCGAAATCAATTAAGCCACCCAAACGAAATGCCAACGTTCGGGCAGGACAACGTCTGTCGGGTCCGCTAGTATTGTATAAAATCTTACAACTGGTAAGTTCTGTGAACAGCATTTTGATTATACAAGTTTTAGGTGGGGATGTAGGGGACAGGATAAAAGGTAAGTGATTTGCAGTTTTAATAAAAAAACAACATTATTTTGGCCAAAATAAATTAAATATTGCTCGAGTAGAAATATAAAGCTCAATTTTCTTCACGTGTTGGTACCAACAGTTGTTGAATATCTGTTAAGGGTGTCCTGAAATTTAATGACAACTTTTTCTCTTCATTTAAAAAGTTTCTCATCTAATGCCGCTATGCTCATGGCAGATATTCAACAACTGTTGATATCACTATTTGAAGATAATTAAAGTCTCTATTCTACTAGAACAACATGTTATGTGTTGAGGCCAAAAAAAAAAGTTTTGCTATAAAAACAGCAAAAACACTCCCCTTAACTCGCGTTCCCTACATCCCTACCTTAAGACGCCTGTCTTAAACAATGCAACCACCGATGCGGGTCACACAAAATAAACGCCTAAAAAATTATTCGATTGTACCACGGTATCAGTATAGTGAAGATATATTTTTTATATCCCTCATGACCTGTCTTCGAGTTTGTTTTATTTATTCTCATGCGCTTCTGTGTTTCATGTCTCTTCAAACCAATAAATAGAAACCCATCAGACTTGGAGGGTCATAACCCTTTAAGAAGTCGTTCTGTTTCGCTCCCTACGTCCCCCACCCATCCCTTTATTACTTTCTTTCTTCCACCTTTTCCCCCTTCTTCAGTTCTCGTTATGTTTATATGGTTCGTAAAATAACGGTGAGTCTCTGGATGTCTGTATTTTCGTAACAAATGGAATTTTATCCGGTGGACGAACTTAACTTTAACTGACATGATACCCTTTTCGGTGGCCTCAAGGTCTAAAACGTAACTTTGAAATAGATTAAATTGCCGATGATGGGGATATCGAAGTTCAAATTGGGGTCGGGTGTACTAAAGGTGTTTTTCTTTAAATGGTTTTCCAATCTTACTCCACGCAAATGCGTGTACACTTCCTTTAAATTCAACTTTCCTCAACTTTAACTCATTATCGTGATTATTACATATGAGAATAACATGAGCAGGTAGTAATACACATGGCAAAAAAGAAAATCATGATGCACATGCTTACTTATGCTAATAAAAAATGACGGAAAAAAGTAAATCTTTAGAATAGGTTTTTAACCATTTTATCCCATGGACTCCTTAAGCACTCCGATAAATTCTATGTAACCCCTTTCAGAATAATGTTTTTTAAATATATAAAATAAAATATCTATAATTTTTAAGCAAATGGACATATCTGACAGCCAGAAGAATTTACTAGATCTAATTTCACGTATTCATACATCAAGTCACAAGTGACTTTACTTTTGATAAATAACATCAATACTATAAAATAACAATAATAATAGTGTAATATATTATTAATATTGACCATAACAAATTATGTTTGCATAAAAGGTGCCCCAAATGTAAAGCACAGTATATTTCTAATAAAATCAAGGTGATTATAAATGAAACTATGTATATTAAAATAAGGATATGAAAATATTAATGACAATATTACCAGTACTTTTCATACTAATTTGATGTGTTGCCTACTTTCATAAATTTAAAAAAATGCTAAATTTAAGTTAGAGGTTAGTGAATATATTTATTTTATTTCTCATCCAAGTTCATAGCTCCCCTGAAAACTATGGTGCCCGTGGACCCCATGTTAAGAATCCTTTTTCTAGAGCATTTTCAGCTGAAACCTAAAGTCAAAAATTGTTTGCTTATATTATTTATTTATAACAGTTTATTGAGCATTACTCACTCAATGACTAATCTAAGGTAGGTCTATAAATAGTAGAAATATTAAATTTGGCATGTACAGTCTGAACTTTATAGGAAATACCTTATCTAACAGCTATAAAAGTGGCTATACTTTCTTTCATTAATTCGAAAGTAGCTGTTAAATTCAACTTTCACTTTTAATAAATATTATCAATACCTATAAAATTACAATAATAATATAATACAATTTTATCAATGTTGACCACAAAAAATAAGTTTGTCTTTTCTAAAAGGCCCTTCCTATTTAAAAAAACCTAAAATTTTAGAACATTTATCTGTTAAAACGTCATAAGTAAGTACGACCATTATTATCGTTGGATGAATTTTACTTGATTGAGATTATTATTTGAGTTATTTTCTAACTATGGTTGCAACGTTAATCGTTTTAAGACATATATTAATGTTGCTTTGATAGCTATTTAATTTTTTGACATCTTAAAAACAGTTTTTTCTAATTGCCTATCTAAATTTTGAGAATAAGATTAGTAAAAAACTCTTGATAAATTAAATGTAAATAGGCCTAATACAAGCTATATTATGCCCTAATGAATTTTTCTAAGCCACAGAGAGAGTTATCCTTCTACGCTTAATATTAATAGGAGGACTATTTTTGGAAAATTCTGCGTTTATGTTTTGATAATCACTGATCAAATTTATACAATCTTATCGAATTTTATGTAAAAATATCGTACGTGCAAATAATGTATAAACATTTTGATCCGCCCATTATTTGGGACCATAAAGATTTATATCAACCGTAAAATATTTATACGGCACATTATATAGGTACTTTTAGTTTTAAGCTTTGTTTATTGACGTGGAATTAATTTGTTTTTAGTTTAAATATGAATTTTTTTATGTATTTTAATTCTCCAAAGTACCTTGAAAAAGATTTATTATCATTGGTTTAGTAACAGGGATAAAAACATATTATCACTAAGTAAGATATTATAATGTTTGGGTTTATCACATGCCACCTAATTTAGTCATGAATAAAAAAAAATTGTACACATAATATTTTTTACATTTCATTTATAAAGAGTTTCTTATCTTACTCGTAAAATTATGCTTAGTAGAATTATTTTTTTAATATCTCAAATAGCTAAGAAACTACCAAAACATATATCCTAAAATTACTGTTATTTTGTCAACTTAAACTAGTAGGTGTATAAGCCCTACGGGTAGTAGTAAAACGCGGTGCTAAAAAACCTTAAGTTAGAAAATAATTAATAGTCATAAAACAATAAAGTGTAGCCATAAACTTATATTTATTTGTGACGTGTAAACAGATAGCTAGCTATTTTACGTTTAAAGGGCTACCTAAACGCCAAATTTCTATTTATATATTTCCTAGATGTGCCTTGATTTTTAATTTAAAGAATAATACTCATTACTGTCTACTGTAAAAAAAATAATATAAGATAATAATTTGCATCGTTAGGTTTCAACTGAAAAATATTCGAAAGATTCTGAGGTTTTTTGTCACATTTCATTAGTATAAATAATAAGAATGTGAGATTTATAAAATCAATAATGTATTTTTTTATCTCTACGTCTTACTATCCGTTCAGGTTATAAGCATATACAAATTACGCCAGTGTAATAGGGATGAGGAGGCCATGATTTTAGAGGAAACTTACCCGTATTTGCGTGAAGTTAGAGTGGAAACATTTTTTTTAGGGAAAACTAACCTCAGAAAACCCAGCCGGGATTCGAACTACGATCTCTCCGTCACTGGTAATTCCGTCCAACACGAGGGTGGCGTGTTAGAGCGGGGGATGACCTCTGCGGGGGAAGAAATCAATAGATTCAACCTTTAGACAACCGCGTCGGTGGCTGTGTGGTCTAAGGAGTCAGTCTCGCAATGGCTGGACTGCCACCGAGGAGGAGATCAAGGTTCTAATCCCAATCGAGTGTACTCAGGGTTTTATTTCCTAAATAATTTTCCACTATTTTTTCCTCGCAAATACGGGTACACCTCCTTTAAATTCAACCTTCCTTTTCCCTAACACAATAGCGTAATTAGTATGTGATATGTGTGTAACGGGTAGTAAGACGTGGCGACAGAGAAAATAGTATTTCAGATATCATAATAAAATAAACAGACTCCCGTAGAATTGTCTTCTTTTTTTTTCTTTTTTTTTCGATAACTTAAATAAAAGATTATATTCAGCCCACTGGGCGCTAGTTTAGTATTGTCACGTTTACCGCCCTGTCATTGAAGGAGCTGTAAGGTCGCGGCTAGGGTGTTCTTTTACGATTGAGACGTGGAAATAAACCTCCTGACGCTATTGAATTGGTCAAATCTAAGTCGCTAACCGCCCGCCGAGCCGTGCAACTGACATATAAAGTGCTTGGAAGGGTGGAACAGTAGATGTGACCTTTTATATAATAGAACCGCGTCTTACTACCCTTTCAGGTTACACGCATATGTTCTAATTACGCTAATGAGTCAGGGAGGAGGAAGTTTGAATTTAGAGGAAGTGTACTTGCAGGGAGGGTGGAGAGCCATTTGGTAAACACTACCCTCAGTACAATTTACTGGGATTCAAATCCCGGTTTCCTCGTCATCGGCAGTCTAGTATATTGCAAGAGTAACGCCATATATCATGCGGTCATCGAAGCGGGTATTTTGTAATAAACCGTGCAAAATATATATACATATTATATAATAATTATATACTCAGATTCAGATAAAAAGAAAACTTATTTTACAGGTAAATTTAGCAAAAAACTAAGTATATATATTTTTGTATTTTTTTAAAGTTAATTCCAACCAGTATCCTACTATACTAAATATATATTATCATAATGTAATAATTTAGTGTAAATAATATTAGCTCAACCTATTTTAATTAGATCAAGCATGACCAACATCAGGCAGTAAGATTTAATGGAAATAATTAAATATATATTATATTTATATGTATATATATATATATAATAAAGCAACAAATACATATATATGTATGTGTGTTTGTTGCTTTATGTAAAGTTTTTTTAACACTGTACACAGAAAATATTGCAGTAATGACAAATTTCTACCTCAATAACATCATGAATATTGATCTTATTTGTGACCCTGAACCCAAAAAAGTGGCTCTTAGCTTTTTGTCTGTTCCCATATTTGTCTGTATATGAGACTACAGCTGAGACGGTTTGTTTTTTATAAATTAAACTTGATGTTTAGTTTATATTCTCATACCTCAAGGCTAAATAATGATTTTTACTATAACCTCAAACTTAAGACTTGTTGACTGAAAACTAATTTTTGAAAATTCTTTTTTTTTCAGCCTATAACAATTTTGTTCAAAATATATTTCTGTAAAGTATTTTAAATGATTAATAAAATGGTATTACACTAATAACCGATTTTTGAAAATGTTGTCACAAACTTTATAGACTGTATGAGAAAGTATTTATCATTTTAAGTATTTCGCTGCCGGTGTTTGAGTTAGAATAAACTTTTTATAGCTTTTTTGAAATTTGAGAAAATAAGCTTTTTTTAAATTTAAGAAAAAAATTAAAATTCAGAGGTAATAAATGCTCTAAGCATCTTTTAAAAAAGAACATTTAGAATTAATAAATAATGTATTTAGCACACAAAAAAAAATATTTTTTTAAGCCTTATTCTTCATTTTCTTCTGCTTCATAGTCCCTATCATGACTGTTGTCTCCTGTTGTAGGCCAACGATAAAATGCTTCATATTATTCTGTGTACTCATGTGGGATGTACTCATGTGGGATGTACTCAAAGAGGTTGATCATAATTTCTTTTTGTGAATAATGAAATGTTTTTTTTAAAAGCGCACAAGTCAACTGATCTATGTATCTTTAAGAAAATACTTACTGACTTAGGCCCTTTTAAACAAATACAATAAACTCACATCTGTTTTGATGAGTAGGGGAATAGCAGTACAAACGCTGTTTTAAAAGACATCGATAGGCCTACCCATAAATACTGTAGCCCCCCAAAAAATTAAAATCAATATGACCAAAATGATGACTTACGCCCTTCTAAAAAAAAATATTCAATTTTGGACTAGCCTATTTTAAGAATCTTTCCTGACAATATGTTTGTCGGAAAATACAGAGCTTATTTAATTTTGGTTTAAAATGTCAGATGTGTCGCTGTGCTCCTACAACCCTAAACTCAAGATAGAGTGGAATGGAGGGGAGGGGAGGGCAGTAGGTCAAGAATCAAATTGTAAGGGGTAAAACGAGAGGAGCCTATTGTGGGTTTTATGTCCCGTCTGCTAGTGAGCCTTGCAGATGATTCCGCAACGTGGATATTGACAGAAAAAAAAAAAACTTTTTCACACACATGTATAATTTTTAGTGGTATTCTCCCTTATCTGTCTTCCACTGTGTGGTTTGTGACGTCAAAATGTTTGGCTCGTCAACAGTTTGATTTTTTTAAATCTTGTTACGTATAACAAAAAGTTTAATAACTATTTAATTACCTGCTTCAGTGACCGAATAGTCTAAGGCGTCACTCTCATAATAAACTATACTGCCGATGATGGGGAGATCAGGGTTCATGTCCAGGTAAGGTGTACCGATGTTAGTTTTCCACTCTACTTCCACACAATTAAGGGCACACTTCCTCTGAATTCAACCTTTCTCTTCCCTAACTCGTTAGAGTAATTATTACATATGCTTATAGCCCGAACATGTAGTGAAACTTGATTAAAAACCATTCAAGACTCGCTTCTTCCTCTCTAAGTCACTAATAACCAGCACATTGTCATTACAGATTGTCGAAAGTAGTATATCAAAAGATGGGCCAATCATTGAACCAGGATTGTCTCAGATGTATACACGGCTAGTCTTGCCACTGAGCCGAGTAGTCAGATTAGAGAGGTTGTACAGAGAGAAATATCCCCTAGCACGCCGTGTCTTATCTGTACAGCGGGGATCTAATTATTCTCATTAACCCACCGCAGGTAACTCAAGCTAGCCCTGGCTTGTGACGACACACGAGTCACCAGGTGGATGAGGTGTGTACAGTCAGTAACTGGTCGCGATAGGATGTTGGGGAGTGCGAGAAAAGATCAGTGTTTATTGCAATTTTTATAACAATTTTTTTTTCTGAAAACAAATGAAATGGTAATCTCAAAAGGTTTTAAAAAAATTCGTCAAAAAGTCTTAGAATTTGATGAGAACTTTTTTTTCTTCATTTAAAATAAGTTAAATCAAATACTATACTCATGAACTAAGTTCAATAACCGTTGATGTCCGACACTTTAGCTCAGTCGGTAGAGTCTCTGCCCTCGGAGCTAAAGTTACCAGTTTCGATTCCCGGCATGGCCGAAAAATTTATCATTGGTGAAATGTGGGTATACCCTTTCACAGTGAATAAATTAACGACTGGGGGCTGGACGTTGTGTCTGTTCTAGATTTAAGTATAGTAATTAGTACATAGGCGTATAACCCAAATGAGTAGTATGACGCGGTGCTAATTTTAAAAAAAACGTTGATATCACCATGCAAAGAAAACTAAGCTCTATGTTTGTACTAAAGAAATATATAAATTTATTTTTTGTTCAAAAAATTGTTTGATATTAAAAGTAAAAACAATGACATTTTCTTGATCACCTCCCGTTCCACCTTGATAACTATGTCTAACACAAGCCCATCTGATGGCTAATTAACCGAGATGTTTTAGTACAAGATAACACTGTGGCCAGAGAATGTGTGGATGCGTAGCTTTCTACATTCTTCATTTGAAAATAAGCTGTGATGGATAAAATTGATTTGAATTTGTAAATATATATATCTGTGTTTAATGTTATATTTTTATTACTACGGTAAAACTGTTTCACCGGACTCAATTCCACTGGTTTCTTATCCGGCTTAGTCTAAACCAATGGTTTCCAACCCTTTGTGTGTGTGTGTGTGTGTGTGTGTACTTTCTCATTCGTAAACACTATCTCAAGTATTCAAAGAAATTAAATATTTTAAATATGTATATATAAAGTATAAGTATAAAATATTTATGAGTGTGAAATGTGGACTCTTACCTTACATGACGTAAAACAAATTTAGGGTGTTCTAAAACAAGTTGCTTTAGAAGATATTTGATCCAAAAATGGATGAGATTGATGGGAGTGGATGAGGTTGCATAGCAATGAGTTACGTACCCTGTACTTATCATAAGACCCTTTTAGTATAATTAAATCTCGTAGATAATGGTGGACAGGAAATGCAGCTCGAATGGGAGAATCTAGAATAGTGTTCAGGGTATATTGAGCAGCAAACCCAGTGGGAAGAGACCATTGAGACAATCTAGATGCAGATGTGAGGATAACATTAGAATGGATCTGAAAGAGGGTGTAATGAGGTGAACTGGATAGAACCAGATCAAGATAGGGATAGGGTGTAATGAGGTGGACTGTATGTAACAAGATCAAGATAGAGATAGGATGTAATGAGGTGGACCGGATAGAACTAGCTCAAGCTAAGGATAGGATGAATGAAGTGTACTGGATAGAACTATATAACTAACTCAAGCTAGGGATAGGGTGTAATGAGGTGGACTGGATAGAACTAGCTCAAGCTAGGGATAGGGTGTAATGAGGTGGACCAGATAGAACTAGCTCAAGATAGGGATAGGGTGTAATGAGGTGGACAGGATAGAACTAACTCAAGCTTGGGACAGGATGTAATGAGGTGGACTGGATAGAACTAGCTCAAGCTTGGGACATGATGTAATGAGGTGGACTGGATAGAACTAGCTCAAGCTAGGGATAGGATGTAATGAGGTGGACAGGATAGAACTAGCTCAAGCTTGGGACAGGATGTAATGAGGTGGACTGGATAGAACTAGCTCAAGATAGGAATAGGATGTAATGAGGTGGACTGGATAGAACTAGCTCAATATAGGGATAGGTGATGTACTTTTGTAAGTGCTGCCATAAAGTTTCGATTTCCTAATGCCATGAAGTAAGTACGTATATGTATGTATATATATATATATATATAGCTCCTGTTTTACCACCGCATCTCACTATCTGTTAGGGTTGTACGCTTATCTACTAACTATGTTAATGGGCTAGGGATGAGGAGGGTTGAATTTATTGGAAGTGTACCCTCATTTGTGTGTAGGGAGCGTGTAAAAACATTGTGTAAAACCACCTTCAGCACACCCAACCAGGATACGAACCCCGATCTCACCATCATCGGCAGTCTATCGCGAGAGTGACGCTTTAGAGTTAGACTACGAAAAAGGTGAATAGTAGTAAATACACCAGCATTTGCACGTGGTGAAAATTTAATCTATCTCTGTGTATTAAAAAAAATAGTTCATGGATCAGCCGATTTGGAAACGAAGCAGTTGATTGTGTCTGGAGACCCAGGGGACTATACTGCATTGTATATTATCTCTGAGGGAACTGCACGGCTACTAGTGAAAAAACAGAGTTGTCATTCTCTTGTTTTGGTGTGGTCAATACTCCCTTGAATATAAGACAAATCTTGCAACGCTGATTCGACGATGTTGCCAATACCGCCTTCTTACAACAGCACACCACTTTCAGACATAACTGAAAGCGAGGAGATTTGGTATACAGTTAACTGAGAGAGAGCGAAGTAAAAACTATTTTACATAAGAGCTGCAGTACTTTCAGAGGTGATATTGGGTCTAGAGTGCTAGGAGTGTTAACGTTTCACCCAATCCCTGGTGGTGACGAGAGTGTACTACTTCCTTTCCCTCCCTTAAAGTAACGCACGTGCGCTGTGTGTGTGACCGGATCACTGGCCGACTGACAGACAGGATACTCTCTAGTTCCCAACGCGTGGTGCTTCGCCCCTCCTCGGGTTACATCCTGCTACCCCCTCTTGGCACCTTCCTCGCTCTCTTCCTTCATTTATTTTTTGTAATCCTTATAATACTTGACGGCCATTCAACACACGCAAATTATCCGCTTCGGTGGCCGCATGGTCTAAGGCATCACTTTGGCAATAGACTGGACTGCCGTTGATAGGGAGATATGGGTTCGATCCCATTTAGGTGCACTGAGGGTGATTTTCATAAGTGGTTTTCCACTCTTCTACCATGCAAATGCGCGTGCATTTCATTTATATTAAATCTTCCTAATCTCTAACCTATTAGTGTAATTAATATATAGGCGTACAGCCCGAACTGGCAGTAAGACGAGGTGCTTAAAAAAACTGTTAATATTACAATAGGAAGAAAATTGAACCAAACGTATCTTCTGAAGTAATATTTTATTTATTTTGGCAAAAATAAGAAAAATTGTTATAGAAACTTCAAAAATACTTGCCTTAGCTCGCTTTCCCTTTCATCCAACCTTAATACGGGTGCACTTTATCTTATCAATCTTACTCATCTTAACGCCTACCTTAGATTAACCCGTTTATAACGTGTTTTTTTAGTTAGACACTTTAGCTCAGCCGGTAGTGTGTCTGCCTACTAATCAAGTGACAAGTGGTCCCAGGTTCGCTTCTTGGCATGGCCGAAAACTTATCGTTAGTGAAATTTTGGTGTTTTTTTTTCACAGTGATAAATTGACTGCCAGGAGTTGAATATTGTGTGCTGATATATTTTCAATCTGTTTAGAAAGTGCAGGTTAAATACCTCAAATACTTTTTTTTTTCCTTTATTAAAGTGCTAGACATCAGTTGAGACCTCTAACAGACTAGCACTGAAAAGATACAGATCACAAGCCTTGCAAAAATATAAATATATCAATAGACTACCTTTATGTACAATTAATTACATTAAAATAGATTTAGTAAGCGTTTTAAGGATAAAAGAGCATGTATGACTTGATGTATGGACGTTGAAGTGAACGGAGTATGCAAGGATAGGAATGTGTGGAGAAAGTTAGTGAGGGTGAATGAAGAACAGAACTGTTTTTTGAGCTAAATGCATTGTTTTTTGCCTACCTCCTAAGGGAACGGCGTGATTAGTTATATATGTATGTATGTATGTATGTATGTACGTATGTTAGTTAGTAGGTATGTATGTATGTATGTATGTATGTATGTATGTATGTATGTATGTATGTATGTATGTATGTGTGTATGTATGTGTGTATGTATATATGTATGTATGTATGTATGTATGTGTGTATGTATATTTGTATGTATGTTTGTATGTGTGTATGTATGTATGTATGTATGTATGTATGTATGTATGTATGTATGTATGTATGTATGTGTGTATGTATGTGTGTATGTATATTTGTATGTATGTGTGTATGTATGTGTGTATGTATATTTGTATGTATGTTTGTATGTGTGTATGTATGTATGTATGTATGTATGTATGTATGTATGTATGTATGTATGTATGTATGTATGTATGATATGTATGTATGTATTTATGTTTGTATGTATGTATTTATGTTTGTATGTATGTATTTATTTATGTCTGTCTGTCTGTCTGTATGTATTTATGTTTGTATGTATGTATGTATGTATGTATGTATGTATTTATGTCTGTCTGTATGTATTTATGTTTGTATGTATGTATGTATTTATTTATGTCTGTCTGTCTGTATGTATGTATGTATGTATGTACGTACGCATGTATTTATGTATGTATGTATGTATGTATGTATATGTAGTCATGTATGTATGTATGTACGTACGCACGCATGTATTTATGTATGTATGTATGTATGTATTTATGTTTGTATGTATGTATGTATGTATGTATGTATTTATTTATGTCTGTCTGTATGTATTTATGTTTGTATGTATGTATGTGTGTATTTATTTATGTCTGTCTGTCTGTATGTATGTATGTATGTATGTATGTACGTACGCATGTATTTATGTATTTATGTATGTATGTATATGTAGTCATGTATGTATGTATGTATGTGTGTATGTATATATGTGTGTATGTATATATGTATGTATGTAAGTATATATGTAATATAGAGGGGAAAACACCTAAAAAATAAATAAGATGTAGTTCAAAAGTAATAATAATTAGTAGTGAACCGTCTACAGTAAATAAACAGTAAATATTCAATTTTAAATATGTACCTTATAGTAATAATAGTGTTAGATGCAATAATTCTAATAAGAATACAGTTACTCATCAAAGCTCACATTCTATTCTTATCTGAGTCGTATTATATTTTTTAATGTGGGCTTACGCGATTCCCACGAGAAACGAGATTAACTAGGGATCAATATCTCTCAGAAGAGCAGTGTATTATGGATCACCCATTAGGGCCATTACTTTTAAACAAGGCCAACTCATTTCGCGCTATGCCAATTTCCGAGTTAATAATTCATCATTATCTCTTGGCGGAACGTTACAATCCTCTATTATTATACTGTGGGGGCAATCTCAATGTTCTGATAATGTATTCCATTTGTTCAGAAAGTCTCTCCCCTAACTTTTATTTCTTGTATATCTCGACAAAGTTTTAATCCTCTTTGAACTCGACACCACAAGCTTCATAGGAAAGTGGGAGATAGGGGTTGGAATCCCCTCCTTTCTGAGCAGACCTACAAGTTTATAAAGAGGGGCGGGGGTGAGGGGAGCGTCGTTTACAGGTGACTTAAGCAGGCTTCTTTTTTCACTGGGGAAAGAGGGTTGAAATGACACTTGCTGGCTGAGTTGTGTTTTTTTGTTTTTCAAGGTCTCGCGACTCTCTGCTGTCAATCAACAATTACAAAAAGAGAGTAAAAAAATTAAGAGTTTGAGAAAAAAAATAGGTTTTACCTTGAAATTCTAAAAATATTAAAAACTTATTTTTTATGGGATGTAGGGGAGCTCGATCTAAGGTCTGTATTCTTACAGTTTTTACAACAAAAAATATTTCTGGCCAAAATAAATAAAATATTGCTCCAGTAGTCACGTTTGGTTTAATTTTCTTCACATATTAATATCAAAAGCTCTTGAATATCTGTCATGAGCATAGCAGAATTTGACCTGGACTTTTTCAAATAATTCAACTTAACGTACCTATTGGAGTAGTATTTTATTTGGTTAAAAAGGAATTTTTGTTGTAAAGACGGAGAAAATACCGATCTTAGCTCGCCTTCTCTTACAACCCCCCTCCCCACCTTAAAAGTAGAAAACAAGTTTATTTTAAGCATTATTTGATCCAAAGTTTATTCTAAAGCAAACTACTCAACAGTTTATTGTCTCAAATTGAGTCACTAGCTATTATTTATAGGCTCTCCAACCCAAAGTGGAGAAGGATTGTAACTTTCACTGATAAAGAAAGATCTATAAATAAATTATTTGATAAAAATATAAAGTAGTTTATGACATATTTACAAATCACTGATGATGCAATCGTTTTAAGGTGGAAATATTTGTACAATGTGTTATTATAATCTAATCTAAAACTTATTTATGAGATAGTTTTGATTGTTTAATGAACTGGGATATTACTAGTAGTTCTGTCAATTATCCTCGCTCTTGTCATGTTCTGATCGTTACTACAGGCTTAAGATTTATCTCTAGATTTCAAGTTTAAATGTCTCCTATTATTATTTATTCTTGGATTTGAAGTTGAGAGTCTTTCTTGGTGATCAATATATACAAAAAATAAATTATAGTATATTAAGGACGTTGCCTACCTGTGACGTAACGGCCGGTCAAGTTAAGATTTCCCATGTTAATGAATTTACGTTTTGCTCAGCGAGTTTTAAAGATATAACGTTGAAACAAAAACTATACATTCTTAAATAATTCTAAAAAATAGTCCTGCAATGTCACAAAATTATTTTTTTTATCTTTAAGTAATTTTGTATGTAAACGTATTTTTTTATAAATCCTTTACAATCTAGTCTATTTAGCTTGGTCACGAAAATGTCCTGTAGGAATCTTCCTGACAGGATTTAGATTAAAAAAGTCTGTGGTAGCATTTGTCTATCTAGAATAGGAAACCAGAAAAAGATAAAATTAAAAAGAAAGTCGTATTATGTTTTCAAGGAGCAAAATGTTAGAGTGACTGTGTAAACTCGTCAGAGGAATAGGGAAAGGGTTATTAGCAATTAGACAAGAGCCCTCTTAGGGTGAGTTTCTCTTTTTCTTCCCTCTCTTTTTAATTCGTATATTGGCGTTTAAGTGTGATAGTGCTTAGACTGCTTAGGTGCGTCAAGTTAAGATGCAACCGGTTTCGCAAAATAGCTTCGAAATTTCCAAGTAGGCGACATCCTTAAAAATAACATTATATTCATAGAGAATAACCATTTTTCACGCGGGTTAAGACGTCAGTTTCACAATAAATATCAACAATTTAAAATATATACCCTAGGTACTCGATTGATTGCAAGTAAGTATACATTCAAATCACGTGAGATGAGCTATTAAACGAAAATCCTTTTGAGCTTCCACCATATTGAAATGGATAGCAAGCTTGATAAACGTCAAAGAATGTCCTTGCCAAATTTAGTTTAAATTGGTCCACACATTTGAGAGATATTGTGGAGCAAACATCCGGACAGAGAGACAAAATTACAATTTTGGTCACGTTATAAAAGGGCTTCACTACGCTTGGTCAGAAAAAGTTGTGTAAGTAAAATTGTTTTTGGCCTGAAGACTCTCACACTAAGGCTGGCTTACCTTGATACCTGGCTAGCAGGTTATTGACCTTGCTAAAAACCCATTACTGCCTACAAGCTTACTTAAAATATTTTATTTCTCTATAATTGTTAATAAAAATTGCGGAAAATATCCCTATGTCTACGAGCGGACTTCCCCTAGGAAAACTCAACGAAGTAGACACATCCATTATTATTTTTTTCCACTACCCCTTAATGTATCTGGTGCAACACATTGTCATCTTAACAACAACTCCCGAGAGTCTACACTAGAAAGATCCCTGACTCAAATGTTAAACACAAGAGTAACGAGTTCTACTTCACTGGACAAACCTGACATTTTGACATCCAGGGAGTATTAATATTTAGAACGACCATTTGTACTGTTTAATGTACCAGGTATTTGCTTACTTCTTTTTTTATGAAAAGCTGTAAAATGGGGAGGCGTCGTTATCTTTAAATTATTCAAGGGTATAGAACGAACATAATATTTTTATTTAATTTATAAAATAAAGTAACAACTGAATAACACGAATGTTATGGTAGCGGTATTAATCCTAAAACAATATAAGAACGTTACCTTAATCTTTTGTACCGTACATTACTCCAAAGCGTGTATTTGCGATTTTTTTTTATAAAACCAACGTCCCATTTGAGGCAGATTAATGGGGGTTGTCCCCCCCCCTTTCACCACTCTAGCGACGCACAAGGGAATGGGTACGTGGGTTAGGTCATGGCCTCCTAAGGAGTAAGCGACTGGAGAAAGTTTGGGAAACAATGGATCAGAGGATCACACCAAGTCCCTAACTTTTGACTATCACGTTCAAGAGAGAAAAAAAAACGAGAGGGAGATGCGGGGTACGCTGTCGACTATCTTCATAGGGTGAAACTTGAAGTAGTAGCCAAGGAGTAGGAGGTGGGAGAGAGGGTTGAAAAGATAAACATACACTCCAACCCTCCTTTTACTCTCGGAGTGCTCCAGCTAAACGTGTTAGAAAGAGTGCAGTTTACTTAACTCCGGGGTTTTTGGCTGTCAAGGAAAGCAAACACGACACAGGCTTAAGATCGTCAACAACGGGAACTCGAGATCGGAGTGAGCGGCGCTGGTCGATGTCAGAGGATCAATTTTCCAAATAAACGGGCGCACGGTCCTGGACAGTGGTTTGGCTGACCATCACCGTTGCCACGTTCTTTCATGTGTGTTTTTTTGTTAGCACCACGTCTTACTACCCGTTCGGGTTATACTCTTAAGTACTAACTACGCTGATGAGGATGAGTGATGAGGAAGGGTGAATCTAAAGGAGGTGTAACCGCATTCACGTAGAGAGAGAGGGGTGAAACATGTAGGAAATTCCACTCTCAGTACAACGGGTCCGGATCCCAACCCCGATCTTCCCTTTATCGGCAGTCCAACTCTATTGCGAGAGCTGTCCCTTATATCCGGGATCGACAACAGTTTGATAGCACGGCAGTTTTCAGTCACTTGCGTAAGAAACTGCATCGTTATCGTTTGTACCTTCTAAACTATCAAATATATCGAGTACTTTCAAATAATATTTGAGTGACTAAAATAACCTTGATCGGTCAAGTATGTAGGCCTATCTATAGTACTCAACCTGAAAGTTGATTGGATCCTCAACAGTTTCGTCGTCAGCTGTAAAGCCTAGGCATCACTGAAGAGGGATACTAGAGAAATGAGGAGTGAGGTAGTTGCTTTCCATTCATCACAAGGACGGTATATCGAATGTTATTACTAGTATCGTTCATACCTCTTTGCCACTTTCATATTTGTCAGAGCCATAAGTAAGACTGAGACAGATCAATGAGAGTAACAACTTGTTCCAAGCCATAACAGACGATATCGTATATTGTAAACACAGCATCTGACCAACGATGGATCTGGACTGAATCGATGTTATGAGAAAATTAAGTAGTTTAGTATAATAATAATAATATACATTTTATGTATTCTATATTTTTTTTATGAATGGTGGAGACATAATTATTTGAATAAATGTTGATTTTAAGGGATAATTATAATATATATACATATATATATATGTAGAATGAGAGATAGAAACAAATTAAAAAAGTAAGGTAGAGAAAGGATGAATGATTGTGGAACCTTTTATGAGTTTGTATAAGTCGTTTGGTACTCAAAAGGTTGCCGACTCCGGTCTTAGACTAGTAGTATTCAACCTTTATTTTGTTCGCATGCCCCCAGATATAAATTCAATTAAAATTTGTACTCCCAGATTTGTTGGTGCATAATGAAAGCTATACATTGTCTATCATCTCCAACTAGTAGACTTATTTCAGTTGACAAATGGTCTAAGGCGTCAATCTCACACTAGACTAGACTATTGATGACAGGGAGCTTGAAGTTCGAATCCCAATCGAGTATACTGAGTTTTTAATTGTTTTACACTTTCCCTCTACGCAAGTGCGGGTACACTTCATCTAAACTCTGACTTTCTCATTTCTTACCCATTATAGTATATGCGTATAGCCTACGCCGGTAGTAATGTACGGTGCTAAAAATAATACATCCAGGAGTGAGAGGGGGAGGAAGAGAAAAATGGTGGTTCCAGATCACATGTCGTTACGTCCGGGTCTCTTCTCTTGTGTCTAACCATAAATCTGACCTTGATTTGTCTGTGTCTATCATGAAATATTGTGTATATATATATATATATATATATAATATATAGCTAGGGCGAATACTGGTTTAGGGGCAGCTAATCCAGCAGGAAGTCAAGAAGAAAGGAGAATTTGAACTCTCTTTGTTACACAAGCTAATACTAACTATTAACCAAATAATAGTTATTTCACCAGAATGCTTTATACAACTTAAATAAAAAAATTAATTTCATCTCCTAAAATTTAATATTCATGCAATAGCCATTATATATATATATATATATATACATAGGATGTTCGGACACTCATGGCCCAAACTGCACATATAATTTGTTTGAACCAAAAGTAATACAAAATCCCTATACATTTACATCCGGAAAACTATATTAATACCATTAAATTGTGTTCAAATTTCAGCGTACAGCGCCGGGATAGCTAAGCTTTCAAGCACGGATGTACAACAGGTTGCATAGGAGTTAGGCGCGTGGCACTACACACCTCAACATCTTGTAGCACGGCAGCAGAACACATCACAGTTAATAGTAAACAACACACCAGTCCATCTAGAAATGCGAATACGTTCTGAGGGTCATCATTAACTGTCCTACACCATAGAAAGTGATTGCCGTTATTACATGTGCAGTGCCGTACGCCTAACTCTTATGCAACCTGCTGTACACGCATGCTTGAATAGCTATGTTCTCCCGGCGCTGTACGCCGAAACTTTGAACACAATTTAATGGTATTAGCACAGTTTTCTGGATGTAAGTGTATCGGGATTTTGTATTACTTTTGGTTCAAACAAGCTATATGTGTAGTTTGGCCTATGAGTTTCCGAACACCTGTATAATATATTTAGATTTTTTTTACGTGCCTCTCTAAGATGTTTTCAGGTACCCTAGGTTGATACCAATGCGGCTTAAGCCATGCGATCACCAAAGCGGGTGTCACGTACTTTATATTTTACGTTTGAGAAAAGGAAGCTCAGGGACAGGTATTGGGTTGATCCCAGAGTCAGCTCCTTTAGACAGAGACTTGGCAGGTATTCTAAATCAGCCTAACCTTGGAGTGGTATAAAGATATGACGAGTCATTACAGCATATTCTTGGAGTGATTATTAAAAAAAAATTGTAAAAGATCAGACAGAAGCATCTGGTCAGGATTGAACTCCAGCCTCTAAAGTTAAATTCACAGGCGTACCACCCACTCCCAGCACCTTTCAGTAAAATATTATAAATTATAAAGATGGTTCTTTCTTGACGCGGGGAATATTATTGTGTTTCTTCGTTTGAAATTTAAACTCTTGGCAAGAAGGCACATATGTTCACCCCCCTTTCTCTCCCTGGCACTTGTTTTGAGAGAGGTGACACAGAGGGGGGCTGTTTCCACCCGCCAACCCTTCTCCCTCAAGGCGCCATGTTGACGCAGGATTATTGACTGGTTCCCGGGGGCGGTGCGAAGAAGATTCTAGAGTCAGAATCAACTACCGTCACACGTCTTAGCGACAGGGAAGCTGCTCCCTGAAAGACAACAGGATAGCGATACCCTTGGAAGGAGTTTTCGTGAGACGGAATTCTTTCTCCACTGTGAAATATCCTGTCTCGAGAAGCCAAGGAGAGCTTTGTCGTGTCCTGGAAGTTGAAACGATCGGCTTGAACACTTAGAACAGGGAATCAAGACTTGTAGAAACTGAGATATTATCTAAATTTAACGTATTAAATTCAACATCAATATTTAAGGTGAGAGTGTAGAGGACGCGAGAAAAGGTAATTATTTTTAACAGTTTTCATAACAAAAAATTTTGTTGGTAAAATATTACTCCTATATAAACATAAAGTTTAATTTTCTTCACATGTTGATATCAACAGTTGTTGAATACGCTTATCTGTCATGATAATAGCGACATTAGATGACAAACATTTTAAATGAAGACAAAAAGTTTTCATTAAATTTCAGGACACCTTCGACAGATATTCAACTGTAAAGAAAATTAAATTCTATGTTTGTACTGGAGCAATATTTGATTTATTTTGACAAAAAAAAGTGTTACCATTAAACTTCAAAAACACTGTTTTTTCTCGCGTCCCGTGACATTCCACCTTAACTAAACACATCGGTGGGAACGTGGAATAAATTTCGAGGTTCAGATACCATCTAGCTGTACTGAGTTTTTCCTTTTTTCCTAAATGGTTTATCACTCTCCCACCACAAAAATGTGGATACATTTCCTCTAAATTCTTCCTTCCTCAAACTTACCCTTACTACCAGTTAGGGCTATATGTATATACATTAATTTCTCTAGAGTCGCAGGGATAAAGAAGGTTGAATTTAGAGGAAGTGTAGCCGCATTTGCGTGTAGAAAGAGTGGTGTAAGCAATTAAGGAAAACCATCCTCAGTTCACTCATCCAGGATTCGAACCCCAACCTCCTGATCACTGGAAAAACCAGACCAAATGAGCTTTTACATGAGAAATAACATTGTCTAGGTTACTTAATTTTTCAAAAAAAAAATTAAATATTGACATTTAAAAAAACGGAAATGCACTTATAGCTACATGTTTTTCTGAGAAAAATTGATTTAAGGGTGGTTTATTTTTTTATTTATTTTTTAACTTAAAATGTTTTCTAAAGTGGCTAAAGCTATTTTGTTAAAAATGGGTATCTGGGGATTGTTTTAATTAATAAATAAAATTTTATGTTGGTTTTCCTAAGAAATAAATCATTTAAGACTATTTTACTGATAAACGACATTTTTTAATTGGCTAAAATGAGAATAGACTATTAATATTTAGTATAAGGACAGTCCGATTTCATTACAAAGAACCATCTGGAAGGAATTTTTTCCTACCAGAGTAATTAAATTCTGGAAAAGTCTTTTAGAAGGTTCTTCGGAAGAAAATCGGGCCATATGTAGGATTGTGTCGTACCATTTATTAAATTATGATTAATATTATTTCGAGAGCTATCTAGAAATGTCGAATTTAATTAACTTCATCTCTAGTTAATCCCTTGACAGCGCCTGATGGTTTGTTTGTGCAACGTACAGGATACCCTCAAAGACACACAACCCCAAAGAGTAGGATGACGATTGTAATAGGGGGGAGAGAGAAGTGAGGGGTGCGGATCTTAAAGGGAGCTCCTGCTTCTCATCCCCCCTCCCCTAGGAAATGTCAGCAACACTCTCATACCAACATAGGATCCTGGTCTAGTAGTTCCTCGTGTTATGTAGGGCACGTCGAGCTTTTATTGGCAGCGTTTTATATCGCACCCAAGCCGTACAGATTATGGAAGGTTGCAATGTGAGGCCCAAGACATACAGCTTATGAAAGGTTGGGACATGAAGCCCAAGGCATACAGATTCTGGGAGGTTGCAGCATGAGTCCCAAGGCATACAGATTCTTAAAGGTTGCAGCATGAGGCCCAAGGCATATAGATTATGGGAGGTTGCGACATGAGTCCCAAGATGTACATCTTATGAAAGGTATGGCATGAGCTCCAAGAAGTAGGCCTACATCTTATGAAAGGTGTGATATGAGGCCCAAGGAAAACAGATTGTGAAAGATTGGAAACAAATATCCCGGAACATACAGATTGTGAAATGTTGAAACAAATATCTCGGGACATACAGATTGTGAAATGTTACAAATCAGGATTATCTTTATTCTGCACCGGGTTTTACAAGCAATCCAGACTATCCCCATATTTCCATTAATAAAGTGTGTGGGAGAAAGGTAGAATTTACAGTAAGTGTACCCGCAATTATAACACCTAGCCAGGATTCCAAATCCCCATCACTGGAAAATAAAACTATAATAGAAATCTGCTAGGAAGAAACCTTTGGAAAATCAGAATGTATTTTATTGCGGTCAACATTGATATTATTTTACTATTTTCTCAGTGCTATTTGCTAGGTGTTGATATGATGTTTCAAAAGTGATAGATGCACATCATATGACTTAACGTATGAATAATAAATATTCTATTGAAATTGTTTCAATAATTTCTCTATATTACTATCAGAATGTGACTGTGGATGAGCCTGACATTTAGACCACATGCACACTGGTGTGGTTTTTGTACACAGATTTATAATTTTACGTAAAAGTAACAATACTACAACCCACTACGGTGGCCGCATGGTCTAAGACTCTAAGGCGTCATTCTCGCGATAGATTAGACTGCCGATGATGGAGAGATTGGGATTCGAATCCTAGTAGGGTGTATCGAAAAAAAATCTCATTAATTATTTTCTGCGCTACCTACACACCAATGCACTGACACTTGCTAGAGATCCAAACTTCCTCATTCCTAACACATTAACGTAGTTAGTATATATAAGTATAGTCCGAACGGGTTGTATGTCGTCGGGCACCTTAGCTCAGTCGGTAGCAAGTCTGCTTTCTAAGCTAAGCATCCTGGTTTTGATTCCTGGCGTGGCCTAAAAATGTATATTTGGTGAAATGTGGGTTTCTCGATTCCGAGTGATGAATTAACGACAGGAGGTTGGGTGTCGTGTCTATTCTAGATTTAAGTTAGTTTATAAGCCGTTTATAATCAGTCGGTTCAGAGCGTGTACATTAAATACCTCAAATAAATGAAAAGGTACTAAGACAAGGTGATAAAAAACAGTATTCCATACATCTAAGCGTGGTCAATTTTCCTTATTTCATTTTAAATAAAAAATTATTTCAAGATAAATTTAAAATAGCCCATTGCCTTTGAAACCGCCCTTGAATGGTGTTACCATGATATTGTGCCATCCTTCTCACCAGTTCTTACACCTTGATGTCTCTCATTCGACAAGATGTGTATGTTCTTTATACCAGCCTCCGTGTTCCGTCGTATTCCACCTCTACGGGTATTGTTGGCAGCGCCGGATGGGGAAAGTGCGTGAGGGAAAGGAATAATGTGTGAGTTGGCAGGCTTGATGGATACGGGAGTCGTGCGAGACGCATCTTAAGGGCCGACACGGTTAGGTATGGTTAGGATTCCATGAACAATATTCTAGATTCACGTTTCGAGGTCTCATGTGCCCATACGTCGAGCTGTGTCAAAGTCCGGGCAGTGTGAACACAATGTGGGAGAAAAATATACGAACATGTGATTCTTAAAGCTGTGGCACTCAAGTTTAATTCAGCTATTATTAACTCTTAAGGCGTCACTCTTGTGATGGACTGGACTGCGAGGTGATTAGGGCTCGAATCTCAGTCGGGTGAACTGAGGGTATTTTCTCCCTAATTGTTTTACAATCTCTCTACGCAAATGCGGGTACACTATCTCTAAATTCATCCTTCCTCGTATCTATCATGTTAATTTTTTTTTTGTACACGTGAGTATATAACCAGAAATGGTAGTGAAATGCAGTGACAAAAATCTGTTTTATTTTTAATATTTATTAGTATACATCTACACACAATCATCAGGCTTTGTGTGCGGGAAAAGATTATATCGTTTGGAACGTATTATTTTGTAAGCCCAATTTTGTATTCTCTTTATCCTGGGCAAAATAATGTGACCGAAATAAAAATAGTGGAGAAAGGCAGTAAATTGAAGGATGTAAGAAAACTTAAACAACTCTTTTGTCTGTTTGTTCATATAGACAGCTTATTATTAATAATTATTAAAACTTGATGTTTTACCAGAACGCACCTTTCCCCCACCCCCCATAAACCCCCGGTGTTAATTAGAACCCTCATGTTCTCTGCTCACCCAAACATGTGGCGGTAACGTATCACAACATATCACAGCGCCTGTGACGTGTGGCGTGTACGGATATGTATCTAACCGCATGAAGGAACTC
>CABFWO010004489.1:30585-56432 GCA_902155825.1 Timema genevievae
AGCCTTCACATTGAAGTCAGCGCGGGATTTAAACTTGAGTGAGTAGTTCCGTACAAGATGAAGCGTGGAGAGGGGTAGTGGGAGAAGGGAAAATATCCCTTTAAATTTGGTAACCCTGTCTCATCCATCACTGTTGCTTCTACTGCTTGCGCTACATTCAACTTCACCATCCCCCACTCACACCCACCCTTCCCCTCCACAAACCAGTCGTCCCTTCTCTTCTCCGTCCCTATATCCTACTATTACTTTCCATCAACCCCTTTTTGGGCTAGAAAGGTGGTAGTTTACATGAACACGGAGGGGTTGTGACCCCAAAAAATTGTAGGAGGAGGTGGGGAGGTCAACGACCATGTCTTGGCCAGGAGGTGAGGTCTCCCTCATGACGTTGAGCTCAAATCACTTTTAGAGTGGCGAGCAGTACCTGGTTGGTTTGTCCGTTCCCCGATCACTATAAAAAATTAAACATCTGTGAGGGAACAAACTTATTTATTTTATGTAAAGCGTTTAGGGCCCTAGAATATTCTAGCAGAAATTCCTAAAAGACCAGAAACCAAATGGGCTTATAGCGTTAGTGGTTGGAGTTGTCCGACAGTAGGGGAACAAACAGGAAAGAAAGAGAATAGAAAATACAATATAATGTGTGTTATGGACCCCCAAACCCCATTGAATTACATCATTAGATTCACAAAAAATCCATTCTCTCATCCTATACCAGCTACCTTTCATTTACTTGTCATTTAGGTCTTAATGAGCAATCAAAATATGTTGATTTTTGAATTTTTCATTGGAAAATTCAACTTTCAAATAATGTTCACACCCGCTTTGGTGACCACATGGTATAAGGCTTTGTTCTCTCAATTGAACATACTGCCGATGATGGAGGGTGGGGAATCAGGGTTTGAGTCCCGGTCAAGGGTACTGAGGGTGATTGTTCTTAAACTATTTTTCCTCTCTTAACTTCGCGCCATTAATATCACACTCGGACACTCCCTCTATATTCCACCTTCCTTAACACACGTCCAGGGGCGGATCCAGATAATTTTCATAGAGGGGGTCATAGTTATAAATAACATGGTTACTTACAATGTTAGATTTCTGTTTAAAGCCATTTAATAGTTTCTCATTCATATTTGGTCGTATGCATGCTTTAAACTGTTGTCATCCTCTCCTATTTTTTAAAATCAGATAGTTTTTATAAACTATTTGGAGTGGCCCTCCTTCAACGATTTTTTAAAAATTGGTTCACTCTTGAAGCTATGGGTAGTCTTTGCCTTGATTTTTTTAAATTATATTATTTTTTAAATTGTAAGCTACCATTTGAAGTGTTCCTCATTTAGACATTTTTGAAATTTGGATGACCTTGTAAGCTATTTAGAGCTTTTCCTCCCCTACTTTTTCTGCAAGTTAGAAGCGTCTAGTAGTTATTTGAAGCGGTCTTCTCCGGCAAATTTTTGAGAATAGAAAGCATCTAGAAGTCATTTGGAGTTTGATTTAAGGCCATCTTTCAGCTTCATATTCGATAATATCAGAGGGTTTTAAATATATCTAGGGGAGGAATTTATTCTAGGGAGGGGCAAATTATTTCCAGGGGGCTGAGTCCCCCACAGTTCCGCCGCTCCTGCTGTCCACACATACTCTATATTCGGTATTTGTGGATGAACTGCTCTCAGGCGATTATTAGTCTTCTTTGACGTGTGTTAGTCTACCGTCTCTATGCAGAACAATGTTCGTTACTCGCTATGCTCGACAAATATTCGTACATGAACACAAATATTTTTTCCACACTTGCGTGAGTCATATCGAAAATTGAATAAACGTGGACAAATAACGCACGTGTGGACCCGGCTTAAGAGGTGTCTGCGCGTAAAAAGACAAAACATTGTATAATTTATCTGTGTTGTATTTTCTTTCTAAAATTTGAACTTTCGTTTAGTTTTTTGTATTAAATTTTTAACTTTCACAGGGGTGTCAACTGACCTTTGACCGCCGCCCTCTTTCCCTCCGAATCCGCACCTGCACACGTCCTATATATTCTACCTTCCTTAACACACTTCCTATATATTCTACCTTCCTTATCCCTACTTTCTCATTGTTAGAGTTTTTTCACCGCGTCTTAGTACACGTTCGATATAAACGCACATATTAATTACGCTAGCAAGATAGGGATGAGGGCGGTAGAATTTTTGAGTAAATATATTAACATATGCGTGGAGAGAAAAGGAAAAGCCACCCTCGGTATAACCGATGGGTATTCTAGACCCAAACTTCTTAATATCAGCCAATCAGACCAGACGAAACTGACGTCCTAATCAGCATGCCCATCAATCCTTGAGTTAAAGCTGTTGAAAGACAGAATCTTGCACCAGAACGAGCTTAAACCGAACAAAAAACCAAGTCAGCTTTTTTTATGTGTGAGGATCGTCGAAATGAACAAATACCCCAGCACCCTCCCGGTGAAAAGAAGGGTCGAAGGGGTTAAAAGTGTAATTCGCCCGTGAGGGGTGTGAGTTTGTAAAGGGCACTGACTAATCGATCACCTGTCTCTTACATTTTGACTCTCTACACCCCCTGCCACCCACCCTCCTGTCCACCCCACCAGAACTTGTCTAATGGCGCCATTAATCTACTGGGCCTTGAAGGGGAGCGGAAAAAACTGCACATTTCCATCGGCATCCTTATCAATTTTTATTTGCTTCTATTTTTCTTCTATGTCCTTTTTCCCGCACTTTCACGTCTGTTATTCGCGCAGGACGGACAAATGCTTCAGACGCCATTTTTTTATTTCTATGCACCTGACGCGGCCATTAATCGACCGATAAATGTATTCTTTTGTCAACGTCAAAGCTCGTTGAAAAATAAATAAAACATGTCAATTTACGCTCGGTCGCGTCTAACAAACAGGTATGATCCCATTTTAATAAGAAGAACCTTATCTGACAGTTGGAAAAGTTACTAGATCTACTTTCACGTGATCATACATCAAGTAATATTATCTGCAGCTGTCACATTTGATAAATATAATAAATACCTGCAAAACAACACAAATAGCTTAATAAACTTTATAAATGTTGACCCCAAAAAAAGTTTTCACTTTCTAAAAGCTCCTTCCTAACAAAATCTTCTTGTAAGTGGCTAAACTGGTTTGGTTTTCCAGTGATTGAGAGGTTGGGGTTTGAACACCGAGGGCGTATTTTCTAGATGATCTCCCACACTTAAATTCGGGTAAATGTTTTTTAAACTCTAACTTCCTCATCTGTACCCCATTATAATAGCTAAATGTGTATAGCCCAGACCGGTAGTAAGATGCGAATAAATAACAATTCAGGCTCAATATAGCTTCTTGGATGTTTTTTATATGAGAAAATGCATGTCCAATCTAAATTGTAGACAGTTTTTAGTATGGAAAATTCTTGTCTAATCTAGCTTCTAGACTGTTTTATGTAGAAAAAATCATGGCCATTATAGCTTCTAGACTGTTTTTCTGTGGAAAAATTCATGCCCAATATATATTTTAGAATGTTTTTCTGTGGAAAAATGAATGGTCAATATATCTTCCAGGCTGTGTTTCTGTGGAAAACTGCATGGCCAATATATCTTCCAGGCTGTGTTTCTGTGGAAAAATTCATGCCCAATCTAACTTCTAGAATGTTTTTATGTGAATCATTAAACGTGATCGGCACGCCTGGTTTAATCTTGAGGAACTCTCCCTCTAAAAGCCCCGACCCTGTCCTTTACCTCTGGTATCAGCGATGCCAACGTGACAGACGTTGATGACCTGCATCGCTCAATGTCACCTCCTCTGATTGGTCAATCCTTATCAGGTCCGCGTCCACTTCATTGGCCCGGGCCGCGCACCAGGGTCCACTGTCGATCAACGTAACCCCCCCCCCTTAACCCTCAACCCACCCTCTCCAACCGTGTTACAATGGGGTGGAAACATAAATCACACCACTGTAGATAGAAATAGATTTCTCCGTACTCTACCGAGAGAAGGGGGTGAAAAAGTTCCATTATTGGTCCAAGGGCTGGGTGTATAAATGTGCAGCACACCTGCTACAAGAGAAAGTATTGTTTCACGAAAAAAATATCACAAATTGTCCAAAAAAGGTTATGGTCATAAAATAACTCGAAATAAATCGTTACTTAAGGTGGGATGCAAGAAAGAGAAAGTTAAGGTCCATACGTTTAAGGGCTGTGCCAGTAGGTATTTTTCACTTCGAGTCGAGTTCAAGTCAAGTTTGAATGAAAACGAGTTTTTTTATTCGAATGATATGGAGAAATATTTCACAAGAAATAACCTGTAATTTGTATGTATAATAGATCCAAGCATAAACCATAAATAAGTACAAATATAATTTATTCAAGATGACCATTTTTTTTAACTTTACTATCACAGAAATACGAATTTTCAAATAAATTTAATATAATAATTGTACTATTATTTTAACTAGGCAATAATTGTATATTAAAAATTGAATAAAAATAATTAAACCAGGAATTTAAGAGAAAAAGATCGAAACTTTGGAATGCTCAAATTTTAGATTTTGTAAAAATATTCTAGTAGAGTTCAAGGAGCTATTTAAACTCAACTCGAGCTCGAATTTTCGAATACTCACACACCCCTAATATTTTTAGTGTTTTTATAAGAGAACAAAATATTTTTATAAAAAAAATATTGATTTAGTAGAAACGTTAAGTTTAATTTTCTCCACATGGTCATATCAACAGTTTTTGAATATCTGTCGAGGGTGTCTTAGAACTCAATAAGAACTTTTTCTCTTAATCTTAAAAGTGTATCATTTAATGCCGCTATGTTCATGACAGATATTCAAGAACTATTGGCATCACCATGTGTAGAAAATTAAACTTTATGTTTCTAATGGAGCAATTCTTTATTTATTTTGGCCAAAAAGAGTTTTGCCATAAGAACTGCAAAAACACTGCCAATAGCTCGCATTCTCTACACTCCCACCTTAACATGTAACATTAGTTATCATATTCTGAAAATTGAAAAATGACACCTGGACACGGGAATCGAACCCGGGACCTTTGACTTAGTACGCCAATGCTATAACACTGAGCTATCCGGGAATCCCGGGTTCGATTCCCGTGTCCAGGTGTCATTTTTCAATTTTCAGAGTATAAAATCTAGATGGAGTATTCCTCACCAAAATCACAAATAATAGCTTTGGCTATTTGATTCTTAAATATATATAACATTAGTGTTATGTGGGTCTAACTAGAGGCGACTGAATTGTATCCATTCTGAATGGTTTCCATTTAGACATTTCTTAAACATGCGCCACAAATAAAAAACTGAATTTGTATCCATTGTTATTATATCCACTAAATCCTGAATTGTATCCATTCTGAATGGTCTCCATTCAGACAATTTTCAAATAAACGAAAATCCTGATTTGTATTCACTATAATTATTTGCATGGTATCCACAAAATCTTGACTACACTGGATATCATCTCTGAGACATGGCTATTATTGGGGAAAGAGCATTGTCATTTTATTGACTTTGTGTACTTAATATTTCCCTAAATAAAGGATAAATTTGGCAGCGCTGACTCGTCGAGGTTTCAGGTAGTTCCTTCTTACCCCAACACACCCCCTTCCGACGTAATTGAAAGCGAGGTGACTCAAATCGTCAATAGTCTCTAGATAAGTTTGTATTTTAAATCATGTGTTCCAGTGAGATTAAGGAACTTTTCAGATATAATAGTCTGTATTATTTGTATAAAATAATAACTTTGCTGAGCGGTCGAGGAAAATGGAACCGATACATCCATCTGTTGAAATGCAGCATCGGAAGATCTTCGACGATATTTCACCATGTTTTCCCTAAGTGCCTTCCCTTATCCTAGGCCCCCTTTTTTTATTGAAATTTGTTGTAATTGATTTTTTTCCCCCCGCCTTCAAAATAAAAACAGAACCTTCCTTTCCGAAACCTTCAACCAACCCTCCACCTCCTTTTTTTTCTCTTCTTTTTATCTACAAAGTCTTCATATCTTTCCTCCCATTGATTTCTCTCAAAAGGTTTCCAACTTAGAGCACTTTCCGCAAGCCTTGAGTGAAAATAAAATATAGTATATAAGAACGAGGGAAACATCCATCGGCGAAACCAAAACAGGGAAAGAAAGAGAGAGAGAAAGTTTGTGATAGAGTGTGGAGAGAAAGGGGAAGAAAGGGGGTAAATCTCCCAAACAAAATACAAAAGATGAAGGAGGGTGGGGGGGAAAAAAACTTCCAATGGCGCAAAGCAAAAGCCCACTCATCCATGCTTACACTCGAACTGGCCATTAGCCGTTATGAATATTTGGGAAAGGGGGGAGGTTAGGTTATGTGGGTGCACTCTAGAAGGCTTCATCGGAGTTGTATTTTATCCGTCCAAGACTCTTAACATTTTATTGTTCGGGTTGGAAGAGGAATATCATAACCAAGACAGAAAACAAATCTGGAAGAAAAGTATCCTTTTGTTCTGAATTATGTATATGAAGCGAGGTGAAGAAACCTTTACTTTACATCCACTACTGTTTCCAGCCTGTGGTCCAGGCCAGTTTATTATTCAAGCCATATAGTTTCCACTACCGGCTTGCTATGACTGTCGTAACTTCATATGCCTTATAATCTAACTTAAGACTAGGACAGGCACAACATCCAGTCCCCCGGCTGTTAATTCACCATTGTGAAAGGGTAAACCCACATTTCACCAATGATAGCTTTTCAGCCATGCCGGGAATAAAACCCGGGACCCTGTAATCAAGAGACAGACATGCTATTGACTGAGATAAGGTGTTGGAATAAACCATAAGGATCATTTCATAGCAGCGGCGTGTCGTGGAGTGTTGCCAAGGAAAGCAGAGTTTGTTAGACATGTATCGTTGATCATGTTCTCACCCAATCTATCCCCATTTGACCAATAATAAATATACTCTAATCAACATAGCTCCCAACGCCTTATCTTAGTTGGTAGCGTGTCTGCCTACTGAGTTAAGGGTCCCGGTTTGATTCCCTGCATGGCCGAAAAATGGATGGTTGGTTAAACGTAGGTTTCTCCTTCTACAGTGATGAATTAACGACCGGGGGCGGGGTATTGTGTCTCTTCTAGATTTAGCTGAGTTGGTATAGGTCATGTGCTGATATAATGAGTTGGTTTAGAAAGTGTATGTTAAATACATCAAATACATTTTTTAAATCTACATAGCTCACAGGGAATGAATGTTCGTTAACACTAAGCCAATGAGTATTCTACTTGGTGATGAGAACAATTCACAGGTAGGCCTACAGTTTAAACTAACTCTGCTTATCCTGGCAACACTCCACGACACGATACTTCCAATGAGTGTTCCACTCAGTGATGATAACAATTCACAATTAGAGTTTTAACTAACTTTTAATACACTGGCAATACATTACGCTTCACCACTGCTACATAGCTTTCTCGCCCAATTTGATTTTTTTAATCTACATCTTACTACCATTCGGAGATAACGTATTTAGTTACAAAAGGCTTGTGTAAACAAGGTAGTTATATTTTAGAGTAACTTTACCCGTATTAGCGTGGAATGGGAGTGTAAAACCATTTAGGAAAAGATATCCCAGTATATACATCCTATCAGTATTTGAACCCCTGCCTTTTCGTCACTAGGAAACCAGACTAGATGCGCTTGACATTCAAACCACGTCCCCACCTATGTGGGTTATTATTATTATTATTATTATTATTATTATTATTATTAATATTATTTTTTAATGTATATATTTTAACACAAGAGATATGTACTGGCCTAATCAGTAGTGCTTTTGAAAGTAATTTTGTTTTAAATTTAACGAATTATCATGGCGTTGTCAAAAGTTTCAATATTAAGGTGGGGGTAAGGAACGCGTGTTAAGGGTGGTGTTTTTGCAGTTTTTATAGCAACACTTTTTTTCGGTTAAAATAAATCAAACATTTCTCTGGTAGAAACATAGAGTTGAATTTTGTTCACATGATGATATCAACAGTAATTGTCATTAACATACATGACAAACTTTTAAATAAAGAGAAAAAGTTGTCAATAAATTCTAGGACAACAATAACAGATATTCAACAATTACTGTTGAGGACACCATTTGAAGAAAACTAAACTCTATACTTCTACTGGAGCAATATTTTATTTATTTTGGCCAAAAAGATTTTGCTATAAAAACTGAAAAAAACACTGCCCTTAACCCGAGTTCCCTACATCCCCACTTTAATGATCAAAGCATTTTCCCCTCTATCTACCCCTCACCCCTCCCTCTAGGCATTTGAAATAACACTTAGTTGTTTATGTTAATTTTATTTGTACTATACATGTATTTCTAGTGCTCAAAACAATGACTGTATTTTTTTATCAAGGGGGAGGGAAATTGGATTACTGATGCCAAAATAGATGCATGTCGAAAGTGTGATGTATTTTTGCGCAGCAAAAGCAGATCTTGAATATATTGCAAAAATGGGAATTAACTATGGTGTAGGTTTCTGGTCACACTTTTTTACTTCATTGAGGTATAATTTATAGCTAGTAGTCTACATAAGTGTCTGGTTTATAGCTTACTAGTCCGCGTCGGTGGCGTATTTGGCTAACGCGCTAGTCGTGTTGAGCTTGACCGCCGAGGATGGGGAGATCGAGGTTCGAATCTTGGTCGGGTGAACTGGGGGTGGTTTTTCCTAAATGGTTTTCCACTCTCCCTACCACGCAAATGCGGGTTCACTTCCTCTACATTCAACCCTCCCAGTTCCTAATTCATTAGCGTAATTAGTACTTAAGCGTATAAACCAAACGGGTAGTAAGACGCGGTGCTAAATATTATTATTAATATTATAGCTTACCAGTCATTGTACTCTTTTGGACAAACTTGAATGTCCTTTTCTTTTTTTTAATACTAAACTGTCATGTCTGCTTGGTGTAGTAATGAATTTACGAAAACATAATTCAAAATACTAGCTTTTGCGTTGCCAATTCCAGTTGTTTTATTTCGTGAAGCCATGCTTTGACGCCTTCTAAAAAACAAAATTTTAATACAATTCTTACAACTAACAAGATATTTCCACATATGTATGCGTTGTATAATATTTCATTTTCAGGCATATTGCAAAAAAAAAATCCTTATCTATTTTGCAAACACTAACATTTTTTTCTCCCTCTAACTTTTCTTTTTCACAAATAGTAATAATAATAGTAATAATAAAAGGCTCTACACAAACCCATTTTTCTCTATTCCCGAATATATGTATAAAGAACCCTTCGCAGCCACTCCCCAATCTAAATTGATCGTTGTTTGGAACCAGCACTTAAACCCCTGCAATGCTGCAACAAGCAACAACTCCATTCTCACCAGTAGGAGCTGTCCGGCATCGGCGGAAACAAATTGCTACATCTCTCATTCACCCTAGAGCCCACCCCCTCGTTACCACAGGGTGTATAGAAATTCCATTCAGACACACAGTCATGACTACAGGGTGTATAGTAACTCCATTCACCACATCCTCGTGACTACAGGGTGTATATTAACTCCATTCACTTAGAGCCTCATTCGTCCAGAAGGTAAATCAACTATACTTCTAGCCTTTCCTTCACCTCTGACAAAACGTGTATTAATCACAACTTGTAAATGTGTGGAATGCCAGACCTCCACTGTGGTTCGGATCCCACGTTAAACTGTAGGTCCTCCATTTCATCTCACAATCAACCTACCTTTACACATTAGCGTAAGTGCTAATAACCCGAACGGGTAGTAAGACGCGGTGCTAGTAATAACTATACTTCTCAACATAAGGGGAGTTAGTATTAGACTTTGTCATCGTATTTTAGCGATATCTTAGTGGGATGGAAGAATAAGTGAGGTAAGGCCTACATTTTTTCAGTTTTTATGGCAAAAACAAACATGTTTTGGTCAAATTATAATAAATATTTGTCCAGTAGATCCGTTTAGTTTAATTTTAAAATGTTCCTGGTAAGTGCTCTTGGCAAATATTCAGGAACTGTTGATATCACTATGTGAAGAAAATTATACTCAACGTATCTATTGAAGCAATATTTTTGTTCATGGAATATTTTTAAAAAAACACGCTTTAACTCGTGTGGTCTTCAGTCCCAAATTAAATTGCTCTAATTTACTAAAAAAGTGAATTTTTGTATAGAGGGTTAAATTACTATTGTAGGATATCCACTTCGGTGGCCACATGGTCTAACACGCTACTCTCGCAGTAGACTAAACTGCCAATGACGGGGAGATCGAGGTTCGAATCTCAGTCGGGTGTACTAAGTGTGGTTTGCCAAAATGATTTTCCACTCTCTCTCTCTCTACGCAAATGTGAGTACATTTCCTATATATATTCAATCTAAAACCACTAACGCAATTAGTACGTAAGCGTATAACACAAATGGATAGTAAGACATAGTGCTAAATATAATAGGAATGTGATGTAAAGGCACTTGTTGAGAATACAAACATAAAATTTTTCAGGCAACAACCATAACGTTTTACAGTATCATTCTATAGTTATTGATATTTAATATAAAACGTTACAGCTGCAGATTACATGACTTTACGTATGTAAACGAGAAATTATATCTAGTAGCTTTTCTAACTGTTAGATAGGGTTCTTCCTGATATGCTTCAGTTTTCGAATGGTCTAAGGCGTCACTATCACAATAGACTTAACTGCCGATGACGGGTAGATGTGGGTTGTAATCCCGGTCGAGTGTACTTAGGGTGATTTTTCCTAAATGGTTTCCCACTCTATCTCAAATCAAATGCAGGCACACGTCATATAAATATAACCTTCCTGATCCCTAACACAGTGGCGTAATTAGTCCGCTAGCGTATATAACCCGAACAGGTAGTGAAACGTAGTGTGACAAATAAAAAGTTGTGTCAATAAAAATTTTACTGTATTTACTAAATGAATGTATACACCTTGTGGTGTACAAACCTGTTCGCCTAGACTCGTCCAGGGGGGTGACGGGGATTTTAAATAGCGTCATAGGCACTTACTCGAATATTCCTAAATAATCAATGCCAGAAGGTAATGGGTGGAGGGGATAGGGGGAAGCTGTCTGCATTATGAGATAATGGGGCCTTCTCTAGGGGAAACGCCCATCTGTAGCGAGGAGTATTTACCTGTCTCATTTCTACCAAGACGTGCCGGGTTTGGAACCAGAGTGGGTCAAAGGTGAACAAAATTCTCTCAGTCATCCTAATCTTTCAAACCGTTCTGTCAGTAGTAGGCCTATTTTGCAATCGCTTCGGTGGCATTGTGGTCTAAGGCAGTGATTTTCAACTTCTTTTTTGTCTAGCACCTACTTTTGAGAAGTGGATGCTGGTCAGCGCATCCCACCTCCCCTACTCCTCACAAAGCTAAATATAATAAGCAATCAGCGATAGTAATCTTAAATTTCATGTTACATTTTATATTCGTATTTAATTATTTCAAACTAAATCATTACTATGAATATATGTAAGTAATTTTCATAAATTTAGATTAATTTTCTTCAAGACCTTCTAATGAAAATATAATTAAATTAGAATTAATTATAATTAAACTATAATTAACTATAATTAAATAAAGTTAAACAATTTTACTAAAAAAATACTAAGTACAAGAACAAATATAATTATCACTTGTCAAAAGATCCGAATTTGTACACACTTCTGATTAATGGCTGCATTCTGCCAGATGGACAATACATATTATTAACATAATATGTATTGTCCTAACATAAAAACTTAGACGCCCCCTTAAAATTCACCACCCCACTGAAAACTGAAAACGCCCTTGGGGGCGGTACCATCAAAGTTGGGAAAAACTGGTTTAAGGCGTCACTCTCATATTAGACTGGCCTGCTCAAGACTGTAAGATCGGGGTTTAAATCTCGGTCGAGTCTACTGAGGGTGGTTTTTTCCTAAATGGTTTCCCACTCTCCTTCCACGCAAATGCGGGTATATTGTCTCTAAAATGCTTCCTTCCTCATCCCTAGCCCATTAGAGTAATTATCATACATGCGTTTAAACCGAACAGGTAGTCAGACGCGGTGATATAACAAACAATATACAACAGTGTAACCATGAAACGTAAGCTTTCAGAGTAAACGAAGAGTACTTCTTTGTTTAGCACCGCGTCTTACTACTCGTTCGGGTTATACGCCTATGGACTAATTACACTAATGTGTTAGGGATTAGGAAGGTTTATTTGAGATAAAGTGCACACGCATTTGGGTGGAAGGAGAGTGGAAACCACCCTCAGTGCACCCGACAAGGATTAAACCCTGATCTCCCCGTCTTGGATAGTCTAGTCTAACACAAGAGTAGCGCGTTAGACCATGCGGCCACTGAAGCGGGTTGGATACATGTTGAATATCCCAATATAGTAAATCAATGGCATCCTCTTAGTCGGTTGATCCACGTAGGGTGGTCAGCACCTACTGTAGGCCTTGAGGTCCCTGTCTCGTTAAGGGTGATAGCTTTTTACTGACGATATGGTACACTCCCTTCCGATACACGTGTACAGTCCAATTTTCATAGGAAGGTTGCTAGATCTACTTTCTGTGTTCATACGTCAGGTCATGTGATCTTCAGCTGTCAATTTTGATAGATATTATAAATACCTATAAAATAACAATAATACTATAGAAACCCACTTCGGTGGCCACATGGTTTAGAGCGTCGCTCTCACAATAGAGTAGACCTATGATGACGAGATTAGGTTTCAAATCTTGATAGGATGTATTGAGGGTGGTTCTCCCTAAATGGTTTTCCATTCTCCTTCTACGCAAATACTGGTACACTTTCTCTAAACTCAACCATCCTCATCCCTAAATCATTAGCGTAATTAATACATAATCGTGTAATATGAACATTTAGTAAGACGTGGTGCTAAAAATATATAAAAATGTTCCTTATTAATGTTGACAAAATAAAATATTTATATTTTCTAAGAGTTTCTTCTTACCAAATCCCCACTATACCTAGTGACGAGTGAAATGAAAGTTAAGATAATTAAAATATTCAGTATATTTTGAAGTCTGAAATATTTCAGTAGGGGGAGGGGGCAGTTTCAGATCATTGAATCACGGGGGGAAGCGGGTGTATTTGTAAAGGCTTTGACTATAATATTAAAGTATCAACATGTCTGGTGCTAAGCAGACTCTATGTTAGTGACCAATTCAACCACCAAGAGCTGTAGTCGATACGAGAGTGTTAGAAGAGATCTGAAATCGCTGTAACTGCTTTTTAATGATAATGTTTCTGGTGTTAATGTCCCCGAGATAGATTCAACTGAAGTGGAAACTTTAAAACTTGAGATATCTTTAGTGCATTACTTCGGTTTGAATATTCTGGATCAAATTTAAAAATCAATTTTCTATCTTACATATTATCTAGGGACAGTAAGGCTAACCGAAAGGTTAGTGTGTCTGATTCTTAGCTGGACGTACCAGTGGCGGCGAAACCTTATATTTATGAAGGATTTGTATGGTAGTTAAGGATCCACATCGGTGTTCACGTAAATAAAGATGTCAGTCTCGTATTAGCTAGTCCCCCAGTGAAAGGTTGAAGTTCGAATCCCGAAAAGGTAAACTACAGTAAAAATATTTTCCCTCTTCCTAAAAGCATGTCTGGGTACATTTATTATTAAAGATTATACCTTCCTCACCCCGATCCTGTTAGTGGGTAGTCCTGACGGGTAGTAAGATGTGGAGCATGGCGAGATGGGGTAGTTAAAAAAACCTGCATCGGTGGTCTCGTGGTCTAGGACGTCAAGCTCGCAATAGATTGGATGTGTGATTATGTGATTATATTGCTTTCGATTCTGGTTGAGGGGCCACAAGAGATTTTTGGAAAGGGTATTTCTAGCTATGGGTTTTCCCACACTCCCTCAATCAAATGAGAGTGCATTTCCTATCAAATACTTCTCGTTAATTACCTTTGGATTGATCCGTTATTTGTTCATATATTAGACATAATAATAATAATTTATGTCTTCATCTTTGTCAACCAGACTGTACCAATGATGTGGTGCAATGAAGGGTGGGTAAAGGGAAGGGTGGGGGAGATAAGATAGCACCAAGCAAGGAAGGAATTAGAGAGGGTGGGTTGGGGGTGCGGCCACCCTTGCACCCCTTTCATCCACCCCCTCCAAACCACCCGCGCTGCAACCAATGACCCGCTAAGAAGATAGAGGCTCTTAAGAACAACAAGAGACCAAGTGCATTTATGAACCATTTTTATTTCCTCTTGATCACCTCGACGACAACGAAACAAATTGAGGCCGGTCATTTGCACTTGATATTTACAAATAAATTTTAAAATAATAACCATTTATTTTAAAGGCTCCTTTGCATATACTAAAGTTAGTGGAACCTGGTCACCCAATAAGGAATATAGTGAACTCCGAATCCCTCGTGATTAACAAGCCAGCTTACACACAACTCTAGTCCAATTTTCATATAAAGGGGCCTTATCAGACAGATTGAAAAGTTTTTCGCGTCTTAATACCTGTCCAGGTTCTACGCATAATTACTCTAATGGGGTAGGGATTAGAAAGGAAGAATTTTAGAGGTAATCTACCCGCATTTGCGTGGAATCAGAGTGGGAAACCATTTAGGGAAAACAACCCTCAGTAGATACAACCAGGATTCGAACCCTAATAATCCCGTCATCAGCAAGCGTTCTAACAAAAAAGTGATGCCTTAGACCATTCGGCCACTGAATTAGTTGCTATAAAAGGTACTAGAACTATTTTTACGTGCTTATATTTCAAGTCATGTAATCTTAAGCTGCCACTATTTATATATATTATCAATACTAATAAAATAGTACTAATAATATAGTAAAATTTTGGTGGCAAATAAACTGTGTTTGCATTTTCTAAAAGACCTTTACTAGAAAATTGTTCTACGATAAATTAACACTAACTTGAATTCATTGTCTGGAGCTAAACGCCTCAGTGATCTTGTCCATCGTATAAAACAAAAAACGTTTAGTTCATATTAAATAATAAAATAGAATCAAATTGTTCGAAAAGAAATTCTATATAAGATATATATTTTAATTCTTAAAAGATATAAGCCTATTTTCAGTTTTTCTTAAAGTAGGTACATAAAAATATACTTTCAAATCAAATTAAATTTTAAATATCTTTTATATACAAGTTAAAAAATTGTGAATAGAATATTAATATTTTATATATTAGCACCGCATCTTACTATCTGTTCAGCTTACACTCATACACTAATGATTTAGGGATGAAGAAGATTGAATTTAGATGAAATGTACCCACATTTGCTTGGAGGAGAGTATAAAACACTTAGTAAACGGTCACTCTCTCGTTATACTTGCTGATGACAGAGAAATCGGGGCTCAAATCTCAGTTGGGTGTGCTGAGGGTGATTTTCCCCTAATTATTTCCCACGCAAATGCGGATACACTTCCTCTAAATTCGAACCTTTTAATCTCTAACTTACTAGCGTAATTAGTACATATGTGTATGATCTGAACAGGTAGTAAGACAGGGTGCTTTTATTATTTATTTATTTAGTACCACGTCTTACTACCCGTTCGGTTTATACACTTAAGTACTAATTACGCTAATGTGTTAGGAATTGGGAAGGTTGAATTTAGAGGAAATGAGCCCTCATTTGGGTGGAGGAGAGTGGAAAACCATTTATGAAAACCACCTCCAGTTCACCCTACCAAGATTCGAACCTCAAGCTCCCCGTCCTTGACAGCCTTGCTCAGCACGAAACTAGCGCGTTATCTAACTACGCCACCGAGGCAGGTATAAGACGCGGTGCTAAAAAAAACTATATATCTTATATGGAGTTAGCCGGCTGTGTCTCAGAGGCCGGCAAGGTATAAACGCTGAAGACGAAGTTTCGACGGCAGCCGAGAGGGGCGCGCGCGGGTTGCGGTGTAAAATAAAAGAGTGTTAGGAATCCAACGACAGCCTTCCAAACCAAATTCGATTTTAGCTTTAAATTTAGAACCGAAGAGGAAAATACCATCAAAACATTTCAAGAAGCAGAGAAAAAAATATATAGGTATATTTGGTAAAACTTGAGGCTACAATTCCAATTTATGAGAAATAGGGGTGAGAGAAGGGGCAAAAAAAAAAACATGGAGAAAAGAAAGAAATATCAATCACAGCTATGAAATTGTATCATGTCTGGAAGAGTCGTTTGAGTTAAAACGGTCGTATCACACACATTTTATTTTCAACTGTTGCGATGGATAAATAAATATCCACAAACTTTGCTACGTAGGAGAGAGAAGGGGGTATTATAGTAGGAGAAAAATACTATTGATTGCAAGCTTTACATTCTGTAGAATATTTTTGGAGCATTGCTTTATCTTATTGGAACGATTTGTGTCCACGCCAAGCGATCGCCAATTTGTTGTATTATTATTATTATTATCATTAATATTATTATTATTATTATTATTATTATTATTATTATTATTATACCTCCATGAGGATCCTCCTGTTCAGCGTTCGCGTGTTCGCAATTTGTTGACTGGTAACAATACAGCCTCTGACCTACAAACAATTAACAAAGTCGTTAAAAAGAAATCTCTATTCTTCACCCGTTTTTCTCCTGAAGTTTCTTCTCTGGTCTTATTTAACTAAAGAACTTAATCTTAAATACCTCGTTTGCTCAAAATTGAAAAACAAAGTTTAGTTCATATTTCTCCTGAAGAAAATGAGTTTACCCTGATAAACAATAGTGACATTTGGCCTTATTGTCTGGTCTGGTCTCATGCACCATTCTACATGAGGTTGCTGCCAGAGCAGACAATCAGTGAATGTGTCTTCCCCTGCAAAAACCACTGATACTTCTGACCATGACTCACAAGACTCTACTAGTGAACGTTGTTGGAGGTCTGGAGGATACCACCCAATCCAATTCCTAGTGAATATTAGTGATAAAATATACCATAGTATCAAAATGTTCGTGGTCTTAGAACTAAGACTAGGGAATTACTTACGAATGTTTGTTTGAACGAATTCTCTATTATTTGTTTGGTTGAAACTTGGCTCTCTAGTGAGCATGTCAATGATAGTTACTTCCCCCCTAACTGCAATGTGTATAGGTTTGATAGGATATATGATGAAGCTACTGTCTCAAGGGGCGGCGGCGTTCTTGTTTCTATTAGTGTTTCTATTAATGGTGTGGTCAGAAGATCTGATCTAGAGAATAGCATGGAATGTGTCTGGATTTAAATCCCAACCTTTGACATCCAAAAACTGTTAATTGGGAACATATATCTTGCTCCCCAAACAACATATGAAATTTTTAGTAGTTACTTTATTTTTCTTGAAGTGCATTGTCCAACTACCCCTTTTGTATATTACTCTTGGGTGATTTCAACTGCCCCAAAATAGACCGGAAATATCATCATGCCCAAAATATATCTCCTCTCTACAATAAATTAAAAACCACTTAGATTCTTGCATTGACTAATATAATAGGATTAGAACAAATTTAACGAAATTTATAATAATGATTCTAACCTCCTAGACCTTGTTTTTGCTAATTTTCACCACCCTTTGGTAACTCATATCTTTTAATCACTCGCAAACATTGACTTAGCTTATCCACCCTTATTGACTACACTATATGTACACATTGCAACTAAAAATAATGCTACCCCTACCACATATATTGATTATGCAAGTGGTGATTATTTCAATCTTTACAATGACCTGGCCACTGCTGATTGGTCTTGTGTTTATTCAACTACTGATGTTAACTTTGCCACATATAATTTCACCAAACTAGCCCAAAGTAAAATCAAAATGCATATTCCTCAAATTACTATTCAAAATTCATCAAAATATCCTATTTGATTTTCTTAAACGCTTAAATACTATATCGGGGAAAAAATTTATTTAAAAAAATCAAACAAACAAATAATAGTGATTTATATTCACGTTTTTTACACTTTCGTAAATAAGCTAAAACAACTTTAACTATAGATAGAGCTGTTTGGATGAACTCAATAGAAAATAGTATCAAAAGCAAACCTAAGGATTTTTGGAAATTTGTTAAAACTAATTGTGTGAATCAAGTATCACCGTCAAACTAGGAAATTAATGGCAAATGAGTTTGGGACATATCTTCATTCCGTGTATAATTCAGCCTTATCTGTGTTACTCTGCTCTTTTATTGAAACTAGCGCGCCCTTGTATCCATGTCATATTACACCCTTGGATGTTACTAATGCTATAAAGAAATTGAGTTCTTCTAGATGTTTCGCGACAGATGAAATTCCAAGTTTTATTGTTAAAGGCTGTGCAAACATTTTCAGCCCTTTGTTAGCCTATATCTTTAACATTAGCCTGTCAAATGAAACTTTTCCTCTTACATGGAAACAATCTGTTGTCATACCTATTTATAAAAAAGGGTCAAAAACAAATGTTTGTAATTATAGACCAATTTCTCGCTTAAATACTTTCTCTAAAGTATTCGAGAGATCTCACTAAAAATTATTCCATATAAAACCGCAAAATTTCACAAACTTTCCAATAGTATGAAGTAAAATCAATCATCTTTAATACAAATCAAACTTGAAGATGGTGAAAAATCACCGAAACATGTCGTCGTCGTAGAAGAAAAACTAAAAGGGATATAAAATAAGGAGAAGGGAATAAAAATAATAAAAAAGAAAATATAACCTTACTATCAATAAATAATTACATTATTCTCAAATTGGGGAAAAGTCAAAAATAATACTTTTTATTAAAAAAAATACAAAAGGCCACTTAAATCACCGAATTGCGTTCAACGTCAATCGGCATTTTTCAAATCAAATTGGTAGAAGCAGCATTTTGTCCTGATCCGCCCCTCCCCAAAATGTCGGCTCTGTCACCTATTGTGAAGGTTCGTTTCATCCCGACCCAACAATTTGTAAAGCTGTGAGTATGAAAGCGACAAGAGAGGGGTTCACGTAAGGGATGCACAATCTTGGTCACGTTAAGGGGGCGTGAAAGGGAAGGAGAGTTAAGGGTCAGAATATTTTACAGTTTTTATAACACAATACATTTTTAAGACCCTAAAAAAAATTTCAATACACTACAATAGTTTCCATAGGATGAACCTTTTCTGACAGCTAGAAAAATTACTAGAATAATGTTCATACATTCATACGTCAAGTCATGTGATCTGCATCTGTCATTTTTGATTTAGTTTATTTTTATTTTATTCTTTATTTATTTAGCACCGCGTCTTATTACCCGTTCGGGTTATACGCTTAAGTAATAATTACACTAATGGATTAGAAATGGGGAAGGTTGAATTTAGAGAAAGTGATCCCGCATTTGCGTGGAGGGAGAATGGAAAATAATTTAGAAAAAACTTAGTTCACCCGACCGAGATTCGAAGCTCGATCTCCCCGTCCTCGGCAGTCTAGCTCAACATGACTAGCGCGTTAGCCAACTACGCCACCGAGGCGGGTGATATATATTATCAATACCTATGAAATAGCACTAATAATATAATTTAAAAAATTAAATGTAAAAGTAACCGGCCCCTTCGTGTAGTGGTCACTGCACCTGGCTATGAACCTAGGATTCCCTGGTTCAATTCCCGACTGGTACCATGGTACGTTTCCTGAAAGGGGACTTACCCCAATGGTCACCAGGGTTTGGTTAATTATTATTTAATCAAGTTAATTAATTCGGTTAGTATGTTTTAATGTGTACTGGTTCCACACCCTCATACTTACTATCACCATCACCTCATCTCATCTGGACATGGAAAGAGCCTCCAAGGAAAGGATGTATGATTAGTACATTCGAGCGTCCCCTGGGGAACGGTACATTAGTACTGACCAATATTTCCACAAACTGGGCTAAGAGTTATGTAGCCTAGACCCGCAATTAATGTTTAACGCAAACATTTAAATGTTAGTATTTTATAATAGATTCTTGCTGCAAAAAACCCTACTATAGTTAGGTTTAGTAATTTTCTGCATATTCTAGAGAGTTTTCTTAACAGTTGTTAAATATTTTTCACGAGATTGGTGAGATGAAAAAAGATATTTCTTTTCTCTTTGTTTAAACGTAACTATTCAAATTAAAGAGTTTAACTCAAGTTCCCTTCCACCCCACCTTAAGTCGTGTAGGGCTTAAGAGCAAGTCTCGCCCCACGGATGAAGTGTGGCTTCAAATTTTGAAGAAAAAAAATACAGATTATTCTAAAATAAAAATGTTTCCCCGATCCCAATTTTGCAGTCAATAAGTGAATAAAGCCAGAAACTGCACTTTCACGCTTTCTGGTTCGAGCGCGAATCATGTTATCTAATATCCCGTTAAATCATGTAATGTATACAGTGTACACCCACAATGGTGGACAAATGGAGGTCTAAGACGTTATACCAGCATCTAACTTGGTCATCGCTGATGAGGTCAAGGTTCAAATCCCGGATAGATGCACCAGTGAGTATTTTTCAACACGTCTGTAATCGTTATAAATTATCCAACGAGATAATGAGATTGAATTAAAATAGCACAGAAAGTATGTAAATATATTATAGAAGAAAAAACACCCTTACAGTGACTGCTAAGTATCAAACTGCAGCACACGCCCCTGTTATGCACAGCCCACTTTTTGAGAATGGGGCGGAGGGGAGCCCCCCACCCTCCCCCTTAACTAAACCTTAGAATCACAAGCCCACTCGAGTAGCGGAGCGTGCCTCCAGCGCGACTAGTGTCAAGATGTGTCACTAAGACTCTCCACTAAATCCCTTCCTCCCCTCTCTACTTTTTGAGTGACGTTAATGAGAACATGTAATCCACGATCAACAGTGGATTTCCTTCCCCTGGAAAGGAGTATTGGATACCTCCTCAAGTTTCTTTCTCTCTGTCACTTGCAACATTTCACACTTTAGCTTTCTACTTCTTTCAAGTTCCTTTCATTTGTTTCTACAGTCCAATTTTCATTGGGAGAACCTTATCTGACAGTTACCAAAAATTACAAGATTTACTATCACGTATTCATATGTCAAGTCATTTGATCTGCAGCAGTCACTTTTGCCGGCTATCATCAATACATATAAGAAACATTAATAATATAGTAACATTTTATTTTTTTGTCACATGCTCATAAGTAAATAGACTATTATCATGATCCCTTTGTAGAAACGTATATTTTATAGGTAATTTTTTTTAAAAGCATTTTTGAATCAATTTTAGGAGTTTAGGAGTCATTTTAAGGCATTCATGTTGAATAAATTGATTTTTAAATACTTTCGATATTTTACAATTATTATTATTATTAGCACCGCGTCTTACTACCCGTTCGGGTTATACGCACTTACGCTAATGTGTAATGGTAGGGTGATTGTGAGATGAAATGAAGGACCTACAGTTTAACGTGGAATCCGAACCACGGTGGAGGCCTGGCATTCCTCACATTCACAAGTTGTGATTAATACACGTCCTGCCAGAGGTGAAGGAAGGGTTTGGCAATCAGATAAATTTGTGCCGGGACCTAGGATTGAACCCCGGACCCCTAGCACAGAAGTCTGACGCCTTACCCCTAGACCACCAGGTCACCGATATTTTACAAATATATGAATGTTCAAATATACATTTTCTCATCACTCAGTTTTCGGAATGTAGTCAATGAACTTTATATCCTCTTTGCATGTATGGTTGTAAAGGACACATTTCTGGTGAGACTGCAACTAGGCTGGAGAGGGTTGCGTTGGGAGGGGACAGCTATTACTTCTGAAGCACTTATTTGTAAATCAATATTATATTTAGTAGAATGCAAGAGTTTAGTTATTCAAGGCTTTTAATCGCATAGATTTTTTTAGTTTCCAATTTTAAATACCGTGTTTGATTAAGTCGTGTGCACTCATTACGAGTTTTTGTCTAGGTAATTTTTTGTAAATTTGAAGTCATTTTTTAGAATCTTTAGCTCATTTTAAAGTGTTTTTTTTTAGGTCATCTAAGCCCGTGTCCTGCTTATAACTTATTATTTTACAGAGTTATTGTGCTAAGGGTGGTCCAGGAATATAGACGTGGTATGGGGTTGAGAAGGTGCAGTCATGTTAAGGGTTGTAAGGGGGGAATGAAGGGCAAGAAGAAGAAATGGGGGAAGGAAAGGGTGAAAAACTTGCGTGAAACTCCCCAGACGCCGGGCTTTTACCAACTTATAGTCGCTAATAACAAAGTTATATAAGAGGGGGAAGGGGAACAATTGACAACATACTGAATCAAGGTCCCCAACGGTGCGTAAAGAAGGACAGGGTAGAAAAAAATATATACCATGATAGTTTTTCCTTTCTTTGGGAAAAAGATTATATTTTTTGAAAAGCCGGAAATCCAGAGCATGTCAGTTACAGGTTTACACGTGGAATGAAAAAGAGTTATAAACCAATTGTCATAAAAACAAAATTTTAGATTATATTTTTGTAACAAAAGTTGAACATGCTTCTACATTATTTTTGTTATTTTACGGGTATATATATATATATATATATATATATTGTTTATCAAGAATCACAGAAACAGTTCCCATGACTTGACGTACGAATACATGAAAGTAGATCTACTGTAATAATTGTCCTAGCTTTCATTTTTTTTAGCACCGCGTTTTAATTCTTACCACCCATTGAGGCTATACGCATTTGTATTAATTACTTTAATGTTAACTACATAAAAGGTAGAGTTAAGACGGAAGTGTAGCCGCATTTGCGTGGAAGTAGATTGGAAAATAATTTAAGAAAAACCACCCTCAGTATAGCCGACCGGTATTCAAACCCAATCTCCCCGTCATCGGCAGTCCAGTTTATTGTGAAAGTGACGCCTTAGACCATGCGGCCGATGAAACAGGTGAGCTTATATTAAATTGCTATTTACTATTATTATTACTTTTAACACTATGGTGTACACCAAATATTACTACCCATCCAAGCTAGCCACACATTTACACTGATGAGATAGGGCTGAGTCAAGGGCGAATTTTATCAGAAATGTATCCGCATTTTCGTGGAGGGAAAGTGGCAAAATCCTCTAAGGAAAAACAACAACTTTAGTACACCCGGCTGGGATTTGAAACCAACCTCCTCAAACTTTGACATTTAGAGCACGTGCCCACCGATACATGTAGCTATATAATTTATCGACTGTTAACCACAGATTTAAAAAAAGTCAGTTCTGTCCATCCATCTATTCTATCCCAATCCCCCCCCCCATCCCAGCCCTTCCCGGGCGCCCCCACGCAAGTGTATGCGTCTTCCCAGCTGACAGCTGACAGACGCCGGCGTCGTCTACATTGCTAGGGCGATAGCTCACGAAGTAGAGGGTCAGGAATATCCCGACCAGTAAACAGAGTCATCTTAGATCCTAGCTCGTTAACAACTTATTTCGAACGACCCGGTTCGATTCCAGGTGGTGCACAGGACTATCTTAGTGGCTGAGTGGTAAGGGGAATCACTCGTATGAGCCCAAGTATATATCCCGGGTATTGTACATAGGTATAAATATAAAGTAGAGGGGATGTATAGAAGAATCAGATTTTACAACCTTAATCCAAACAGATCTTTAGAATCTACAAATGAATCAATAAAACAAGTAATCAGATGCAGTTGCCTTTACCTTTAAAGTTGAACTGGCAATTTCAAAATATTTTATATGTATTTATAAAATGGAATGCAAATTAAGTCTTATTCCAAACTACTCATCTAGTGTTGAGAAATGCAACCAAATTAATAACTCATCCCTAGAAACTGTTTCCAGAGCCCATGTTTCAGAGCCCGAGGAAGTTTGGTTAGCCACATTGCCGCTAGAGTGCAGTGGTGTATATTCGTGCGCGCGCACATAACTCCCCACCACGCGGTTCCGGTATAGGCCTTTGCTCGCATGCATTTCTCATAACTAAGTTACTAGCCGGTTCTACAGAGCCAGCATATCACTACCATAATCCCCCCTCCCCCTCACCAGCCATTCATTCCATAGCCAGGTACAGTAAGATTAACAAGTTTATACCACCTAATCCATATTTCCGTGGCTAGGTACAGAAGGACCAGCAAGTTTTTGCCCCCGAACCCTTCATTGGACGGCTAGGAACCGTAAGACCAATAGGCTTACACCCCTAAAGCCTTTATTCGGCGATGAGCTACATAAATACACAGAGGTGTATACCTTTAAAGCCTTTATTTGGCGTCGAGGTACAGTAGGCCTAATACCAACCAGTGTATAGCTCTAAAGCCTTTATTTGACGTCGAGGTATAGTAATACCAACCAGTGTATAGCTCTAAAGCCTTTGTTCGACGTTGAGGTACAGTAATACCAACCGGTGTATAGCTCTAAAGCCTTTATTCGACGTTGAGGTACAGTAATACCAACCGGTGTATAGCTCTAAAGCCTTTATTCGACGTCGAGGTACAGTAATACCAACCGGTGTATAGCTCTAAAGCCTTTATTCGACGTCGAGGTGGAGTAATATAAACAGGTGTATAGCTCTAAAGCCTTTATTCGACGTCGAGGTACAGTAATGCCAACCAGTGTATAGCTCTAAAGCCTTTATTCGACGTCGAGGTGGAGTAATATAAACAGGTGTTTTCCTCTCAAGCCTTTTTAAGGATCTGGGCTTATATTTGAAATTCTAAAGAATGTCTATGACTTTTTTTAAAATACAATCTATTAATCCTTTTTCCTTAGGTTCGATGACTAAAGTCAATGAGGAAAGAAATAATTTTTAAATACCTAGTATTTTTAAAAAAAATAAGGTTTACTGTTTTAATAATCACTATTAATTGAAAACATAAGCTCATTAATTTATACTGGTGTTTAATTCTCAAAATTAGTTGTAATCACTAGGCAACCCGCGAGTCGCATGCAGCCCTTAGTCAGATAGCATGCGCCCTTTTGTGTATTTTAAGAAATACGCATACGTTTTGTTAATTATTTGATATGGAATTTGTAAATAATATATATGTTTTTACTTCGATTTTAATACGCCCCCTCCCCCATACTTAAACCGTAGCTATGCCTATTACTGGATTGGGCTGCCGCCAACTTGTGGTTCAGTATGATAAGAAAAAAATTACAAAATTTCTAGTGAGGTTCACTTCTCTAAAAATAAAGTGGAGAGAGGATACAAATCTACAGCAATAAATCACTTTCAAACCCCAATTCATCCGGTCGATGGCGATATTAAATGTGATGCGAGTTTTTAACGTCTTAAATAACGTGGCCACCGCTATGACCCTTTTCCCAATTTGTAAAAATGGTATTGAAGGGCGCAATAATTTTGTAGTTTTTATAGCAAAAAAGTTTTGGATAAAAAATAAATAAAATATTGCTCCTGTAGATGCGTTTAGCTTAATTTTCTACATTTTGTCACCTAAACAGTTTTTGAATATCTGTCTTGATAATCCTGGAATTTGAATCAGTCTTTTTCTTTTTACTAAAAAAAACTCTAATCAAATCCCGCGATGTCTACGAGAAATATTCAAGAATGGTTGGGGTCACCATATGTAGAAAATTAAACTACACTTATTTAATGAAGCAATATTTTTTTATTTTAGCCTTAAAACTTTTCTCTCTATATATATATTTTTTTAATCTTAACTCTCATCCCTTTCCATTCCAACTTGAACGCTTGTAAAAAAAAAAGTTGTCATCAAAATTTGTTGCAGTATCCGTACTTGTCGGTAGTTGAAGGCTAGTTCTTCCTCCCCCCGGGCCCAGCGCTGCCCTTAACAATAATTCATGCCGAATCCACCCACCGCTGCTCTCGTGTATAAAATATTCCTGCAAGCGGTCGAGCCGAGAACCAGATACCCCCCCACCCCCCCCCCCC